>OX578155.1:33317483-33434983 GCA_951213105.1 Amaurobius ferox | reverse complement strand
GCTTTGTATCTTAAATGAGACTTTATTTAAGATTCTAGATTTTTTTACTGACAATGTTACTCGAGTACGTGACAAACCTTAAATCACACGTACCTCCTGGGTGGTGTTAAACCAATAAAGGCTAATGGCGATTTTATCTCTCACTTTGTATTACTGTCAGTTGCATAGGCGCCGATTTGAAAAATTATTGTGGGGTTCAGGAAATTTTAAATCGAATGATCAACGCATTTTTCAAAGGATTGAAACCTAATTTAAATTTCATTCAGTCAGATTATCTGGTACAATCAGACATCTGAAATACTAAATGCTGAAACAAAAAAAATGACAGTTAAGTACAGAGAATTAATTTTTCTCACTAAATAATTGTTTATTTCATATATTTTGCTTTTGTAGGAACAACATACAAACACTGTGAATTTCCAACTCAATTATCTTTATGAAAATAACTAAGAAAAAAGTTAAAATCTATTTTTAAGTATTTCTACCAGTGCTAAAAATGTAAAAAAATATATTTTTAAATTATTTCTGAGTTAAAATCCTGTATTCAGAATATAAAAACAGTCTGAGGAGAAATTTCTGTATACACTTTATATATATGGTAAACAGAAAATGAATAATGAAAAACTTAAAGAATTGATAACCAAATTTATGCATATATCCGCACATGTTTCCATTAAGTACGCACAAATGTTTAGGTGCTAGAGCAACCCACGACGAAATTATTGGGGGTTATATTATTACGAGTTTGGCGCCCCTGGTGAGTTGCCATTTATGTAATGGATTAATTTCCAATAAAGCCATATGTAACAACAATACAATGATAAACATTCCTTTCAAAGTTATAAAATTATCCCCAGTAGTGCTTAAGTACTTCAGTACTGCTTAATCATTTTCGGACCTCTTAAATCATTATACCTCACTCGATATAACTCGATTGCTTATTTTGAACTAGATTTGAAGGTTTATTTTGTATTATTTATTTAGTTATATACAAGAAGGTATGCCCGTCCTATGACGGAATTGAAAAATTGCATAGCATTGCCTCCTATTTAGCGTTATTTTTATCAATGTTATGACATTTTTATCAATTTGGCGACATTTTCATCAATTTAGTAATATTTAAAAAGTAGCCAAGTTTGCGATATCCGGCAAAATTTTTCACCACGCAGTAGGGTCGTGCGGGGGAATGGGTTATTCATATGGTCGTTTGTTATGTTATTTCCAAGATATTAAATTTTCATCAATTAGTCATCATTTTCATTGATTTAGCGTCAATTTTATCAATTTGGCGACATTTTCGCCAATTTAGCAGCATTTAAAAAGGCTCGCCAAGTTGGCGATATGCCGCCAAATTTGCCGCCAGAAGTTCGTCAAGCGTTACAGACGGAGAAATAGGTTATTCTTACAGTAGATTCTTATATTTTTCCAAGATATTGAATTTTCATCAATTAGTTGTTATTTTTTCCAATTTGGCTGCATTATTATCAATTTGGCGACAGTTTTATCTATTTGGCGACAGTTTTATCAATTTGGCGACATTTTTGTCAACATTAAAATATCTCGACAAGTTGACGATATTCCGCTAATTTCGACACCAAAATTTCGTCAACCGTTACCCAGAGATGGATAGATAGACATACAGATAAATCAAGGTGTTTATATCATAAATTTTTACATATAGATTTTCTTTGATAGAGTGATGTAAGTTGTATACATACATGTTTGATAAATAAGATGAAATCCACCAGCCTCTTCACTAAAATCGGTTCTGAACCTCAACAGCAAGGTGTTACCAGTTGATCGGATGCTTCCTGGGTTCTGTTGATTATTACAAATGCGAATCACGGACTTTGAGTTTTCTGAATCCCCATCAAAAACCTACGGCATACAAATTAAGAATTATAGGCACATAACAGATACGAAAGGACAGTTAGGAGAAGAAAATAGAATGCAAGAATGTTAGTATAGTCTCTGCTAAAAAAAATGTATCCATACCACAATATATGTGTGCCGATTTTATGCGCCGAATTAATGTGTGCGTCAATTATTTTGCCAATTTATTCCTATTTATATATTTTATCGCAAAATGCATTTAAATTAATTTAATTATTAATTAGTATATTAATCATACATGTGAAATGCTCTAAAACTTACTGTTGTCTACATTGCGTTGTTGTACCGCAAAACCCACCTAAATTTTACATAACGGGATACTAAGTTAGAAGGAAAAATTTATTTAATCACATAATTATATTACACTCTTTAAATTACAAATTATATAAGTATCATTAAATTTGAATACATCTCAAAGTAATTTGGGGGCTGTAATGCCAGATAATTGATATTTTTGTTGGATCAAGTGGTGGGACTCATTAACTAGTTTTTTTTTCAACACAAATTTTGAAAAGAGTAATTATCATATAGTTATAATTGTACGGTATCTGATTTTCGTCTTTCACACCTTGAAGAATTGCACCGGGTTTTTCACCATTTACAATTTGCTTAACATCTGAAGACCGTGCGAGCTCTCCTCCGAACTCATTCTACACACAAATCTAAACTGCTACTGCCTTGTTCTTGATGTATGCAACTCCAACAGACTGCCTTGACCCCCAGCTTGACCTCATATTTATCCCTTTTCTTCTGCTGGATGGTCTACGTGCCTTCTCTTTTGGTTCTGCACACATCCGGGCACCATCCGGGGCCGGCGGGATTAGTTCTGTTTCTTATCAGATTAGTTCTGTTTCTTATAAGAAGAAGAAATCCCGCCGGCCCTGCACCATCTCGGTTACCGACAATGGGCTGAGCGCGGGAATATTCACCCCCCCCCCCCACCCCCGCATTCACCCTGCTTCCACCATTTCTTATTCATACCAATTCTTTAATATTTTATATTTCTGGCATTACAATATGGATGTGACATTTTCACCAACGTTAAACAGATCACGTAAGAATTGAAAATATCAATAATTCTCGTAATCTTTAAACTCAAAATTCGTAATGAATATAAACCGGTCAAAAGTGAAATTCCGATAAAATCTATTTATATGCATTTCTTTATTATTTACATCTAGAAATATTTTCTACTATAATAACTCATTGGGTTTAATTCGGTTGCTTAGCAACATGATATTTTATTTTTCTGAATTACTTTACAGAAAAAATATCGTCTGCATAATGCTATCTCAATGAAAAGTTTATTATAAGGATTTGCAAATTATTGTGAATTTTAAGTTTCTTTATATTATATATTCCGTACGAAGGACGGATATACTGCTAGCAGTGTTTTTTTCAGACATACATTCGGGGGGTGCGAAGCTCCCATTCCGGAAACATTTTATATTAATCTAGTTTCTATTTTTGTGACAAAATTTAGATATACAGGGTGACTCAAAAACATTTACCTTGGCTTTTATTCCTTAAATATTGATCTTAAACATATATAATAAATTATAAAGTTGCGTAGAAAAGGGTACAGAATTTTATGAAATCCATAAAACTTCACAAGGGATTAAATTTGAAGAAATAAAAAATTATAATTTTTATATTGCCCCTGTAAAAAAACATTTCCAATGAGTAAAATGTGCCCCATACACTAATAAGGTGATGTTCAAAATTTCAGCATTTTATCATAAAAAGTCAAAGAGATATGTTTAAACAAAGTTGGTGAGGGATTAATCACAAATTGTAAATGTGTACAGCAAGAATGCAAATGACGCAGCGCAGAAATGCATCATAGGCAAATAATATCTGCCTCTTATCTTTAATAGATCTTTGGCATGGTTGGAAAACATTTTGGACAAGCTTTGTAATCTTTGTATAAATTTATTATTTCTACACAATGTAGATACTTTTGTACCAATAAATATCAAAATTATTATTTATTTATATAATCATTGTTTTCTTTCGTAATTTGTGTACGACACCTGAAACGCAATCTGCCGACATGATTTTTCCCCTCTGAGTACCTATTTCGATGCATCGAAAAGTGGTTTAAGTCAATATTTTTGTCTATTCATATCTCTGAGACTTTTTATGATAAAATGCTGAACTTTCGTATGTCACATTATTAGTATATGGGGCACATTTTAGTCATTGGAAATGTTTTTGTACGGGGTCGTATAAAATTTAAATTTTGTATTTCTTAAAATTTAATTCCCTTGAAAAGTTTAATCGATTTCATAAAATTCTGTACCCTATTTTACGCAACTTTGTAATTTATTATCTATGTCTAACATCAATATTTAAGGAATAAAAGCCGAGGTCAATGTTTTTAGGACACCCTGTATATTTGTATAGGACAAATAGAAAGCTTACCCCGTCCCCCTGACCAAAAAGTCTTAAAGAAAACACTGACTGCTAATCTATATAAATATATTTGAAAGTCTATCTGTATGCTTGTGTTTGTGTTTGCCTCACCTCACCATCACGGAAGAATGGCTGCACGGAATTTCATGAAATTTTTTGGGGTAGCCTTGGGAAAGCACCACCTAAAATTGAGTCCATGTTTCGAGGACCGAGGATTGACAAGATATTAATAAAAACGGACCTTATACGATTACCATTACCTTTAAGGAACGAGAGAGTATTATGCCGACGATATCTTCAAAGCAAATTTATTTGAAGAAATATTATAGCAATAGAATTAAATCCTATGTGTTTATACAGCAGATGATTTTCATTTTATCTTTTCCGATTTAAAAAATAAAGAAATAATGTATATACAATAAATTTTATAGGAATTGCATTTTTGAGTGGATTGTATAGATTACGGCCTCACCAGCACGAATGCCTTGAGTTGAGCAGGATTTAAGATACAGACTTCAGAATAATCACTGCGAATGTAATGTGTAACTTGCTCAATTACATTTTAAAAAATCTGATGTGGGCAGCACATAACTGTCCCTGCAGACTTATATCTACGTTTTCTTTATTTTAATTAAATTTAATTCACTTTTAATTCAATTTTCATTCTCATTTGGTAACTGGATTTATGTTCAAAGATAGCGTAGAGAAAATAAGAAAAAAATTAAAATATCTCGAGAACGACTAGTCCTAGTGTAATGGGATTTGTCTTATTCTTTTCTTCGTTAACAATTAAGTATAAAACAAGAATTTAATGGGTATATTTGAGCATGCGTAGTTCTTATTTCAGATTTTGACGATTTTTGCAGGCCATTTTGCAAAAAAAGGCAGGATATTTTTTTCCGAATCGCACCAAAATCTAATCAGCACCAGGGTGACCCACAAGCGACGTATCAACCAAATTTTATTAAACTCGGTCAATTAGTTTTTTAGTTCGCGTGGATACAAAATCTGCACAGACACACAGACAGACATACAGGCAGACACACAGACAGACACACACACAGACGTCACGCTAAAATAGTTTTTTCGTATTCTAGAGGTCTCGAAACGCGTAGATCCGTCGAAAACTCGAGTTGCGATTTTTGGCATGATTCCAATACTTTCCCTATACATTATCATGTATTGCAGGGAAAGTAAAATATCTGATGTGGGCAGCACATGACTTTCCCTGCAGACTTATATACACATTTTCTTTATTTTAAGTAAATTTAATTCACTATTAATTCAATTTTCAATCTCATTTGGTAACTGGACTCATTTTTAAAGGTGGCGTGGAGAAAGAACGAAAAAACGAAAATATCTCGAGAATGGCTAGTCCTTGTGTAATGTGGTTGGTCTTATTCTTTTCTTCGTTAAAAATTACGTATAAAGCACGCATTTAATGGATATATTTCAGAATGTGTAGTTTTTTATTTTAGATTTTGTCGATATTTGTTGATCATTTTGCAAAAAAAGGCAGGTTATTTTTTTTCGAATCGTACCAAAATCTAATCAGCACCAAGGTGATCCACAAGCGACTAATCTACCAAATTTTGTGAAATTCGGTCCATTAGATTTTCAGCTAGAGTGGATATAAGCTTTTGCAGGCCATTTTGCAAAAAAAGGCAGGTTCTTTTATCTCGAATCGTACCCAAAACTACTCAGAACCAGATTCGCCCACAAGTGACTTACCTACCAAATTTTATGAAATTCGGTCAATTAGTTTTTTATTTAGTGTGGATAAAATATCTGCACAGACAGACACACAGACACACAGACAGACACACAGACACACAGACACACAGACATACACACAGACAGACACACAGACACACACACAGATGTCATGCTAAAAATAGATTTTTCGTATTCTAGTGGTCTCGAAACGTATAGATCCGTCGAAAACTTGAGTTGAGATATTCGACATGATTCCAATAGTTTCCCTATACATAACCATGTATGGCAGGGAAAGTAAAAATACCGCATCAGTAACAATAGCAACCTTGAAAGAAAATATACAGAGATGGCGTTACACATTCTTCTATGAGCCAGAATTTTCGTATTCATTGGAACGACAGACCGTGATTTATACTAAAACTGAACGTCAAAATAAAACTAAAATATTAAATGTTACTTTTAAAAGTTTATATCATATTCAAGTGAATTTTCCACAGAATATTTACAAAGATTAAATATACGTACATTTAAAAAATCAAAATTATATCTCAGTTCAGAAAGTAAGATTTTTTTGTATTTCAAATCACAGTTCTAGTACCAACATAGGTCTCGTTTGTCGATCGCAGACTAGTATCTTACGTTCTGTATAGTCTTCTGTTGACAGAGTCTTTGACAGGTTGTCTGTTGACAGGTTGATGTAATGTTTTGGCTAAATTTCGACTTGTAAGTCCATATTTAAACTAATTTTTTAACGATTTTTTTAAAAATCAAGCCGACATATAACATCCCGCGAGTTCAGCTACCTCTGTATCGAATTTCTCGTCTGTCGTTATTTCCGATTATCAGCTATGGTCAGACACATAAATATGCACACATACACAGAGGCAAACCTATTTAATTATGTCAGATTTACACTTCCTTACCTGCAAGTAGTCATACAAGCATGTCTCATGCTCCTCTATGTCTATTTCAACAATAGTCAAAGAGATAAGAGAACCTTCGGAGACGCGGATCAACCATTCGCAGTCGGCATTTAGTGGGTAGGCCTGGGGGTAGTTTGGTGAAACAATGCTGCCTCTGGGAGTTGTAAGCGTTCCACCACATCCTGTAATGAATGAACCTTATAAGAAGAATTTTTACTGTTGCATAATATTGGGTAGTGGATGTATTGCTTCCTTCAAAATTTTTTTAAAAGTAACTGGCTCAACATAAAGTTCCTTCAAAATTTTTCTAAAATTAATAATAATAAAAATATATTATTGATAATATTAGAAAAATTAATAATAATATATTTTTATTGAATAAATATATAAAATTGGCATCACGTCTGATTTCAATCAGCAGAAACAACAAGCACAGAACTATAATAGAAGGTGTTTACTTCACTTCTTTAAGACGTACAAAACTTAGAAAGGCCAGAGCGCTTTCGAGCGTAAATACGCTCTTCATCAGTGGTTACATGGAAATGGATCGTTCATATATAGACCAGAAAAGGTGATAAATTTGCATAAAAACAATTATCAAAAAACATACGTTTATCTAAGGAGAATCCAAAAATACAAAACATTTTGTACAGATTCAAAAAATCGAGAATAAATCACGAAAAGAACAGTAAAAATTTACAATTTTATTACAGAATTTTCAAATTCAAAAAATTTTTAAAAAATGGGGACAATCAGGTCCAATCCCCGAGAGGATGACGTCAAAGATAACTAAGAAGAGATTTTTATTGACTTATTAATAATAATATATTTTTAATTAATAGTAATATATTTTTAATTAATAATAATATATTTTTAATAATAATATATTTTTAATTAATAATAATACTATGACTAATTAATTATAATGAATTTTTATTATAATAATGACTAATTAATAAATGACTAATAATATATTTTTATTAATGACTAATTAATAAAATTATTTTTATAATAATGATTAATTAGTAATATTTTTATTATAATAACGAGTAATTAATAAATACTTTTATTATAATAATGACTAATTATTAAATATTTTTATTATAATAAGAGCTAATTAATAAATGACACTAGTAATATATTTTTATTAATGACAATCAATTAATGACTAATAATATATTTTTATTATAATAATGACGAATTAATAATAATATATTTTCATTGACCTGAAATATAATGTTAGAAAAATTAATGATAATCTTTCTAATATTAATAATAATAAAAAATTCCCTTCGAAATTTTTCTAAAATTAAATGGAGTGGTCGACCTTTCTGTACCTGTCCACTTTTCAGAAGTTTTTTTTTTTTTTTTTGAAAAATTTTCAAGAAAAAATTTGTATTGTTCATCTAAATGATCACAATTAAAGCATGTTTAACCCTCATTATAAAAGGCTTGAAAAATTTTTTTATAATTCCCCCCTCTCCTCTTAGTAGAACTAATAATGTCACGAATACAAAGTGTATCGCGGATCTTTTTCACTGCAGTGATTGAAACTGTTAAATTTCGTTATCATTCAGCTATAAATAATCCCTTTTACTCATACTTATGTCATATTTTGTCTTAAGCTGCCATGTTAAGAAAATATAAAATTTCAAAGTTTTTGATCGAATTCTAAAAAAATTCCACATAGTTCTAGATTTTTTGATATCAAAGCTGGATATAAAGTTTCGCGAAAATCCATTTATATTTGTAGTCACCGTCACGTATACAAGAAATCGACCACAGACGGACATCACTCAGAAAATAATCAAAATTTGTTCAGGAAGTCTTAAAGCATATATTAGCATCAAAATCTCGAATTCGAAAATTTTCGTAAAAACAGTACTTCTCTATACTATAGTACAGAGAAAGTAAAAATACTATTTCTGATTATAGGGATATTTTAGAATACTTACTAATTTCACAGAGTGCTAATTATGACTAAGTTATCCAAAATTCTTATCAAAACCTCAATTTAAGGAAGATGCTTTATGCATGAAACATATCGGTTACAATTATGTACATTAAATGCGGTAGCTATTGTACATTATAAAATTTATATACAATTCATTACTGTGTTAGAAATTCACTTACCTGGATAAAAAGTCAAAACAAAGATGCACATTTTGATGCTTTCTCTCTGCGTAATAAATTTCTAATATTCCTGCCTAATTAATTTCTGAGTCAACTATTCTCTATGTTATATATAGTTCTAGGTTTTTTGTTAACAAAACCGGATAAATTGTTTAGTGAAAATCCATTAAGATTTGTGGCATCTATAGTGTGCACTAGAAATCGATTACAGACACACAGACAAACGGACATTGCTCTAAAAATATTCAAAACGTGCTCAGGAGGTTCTAAAACATATAATGGCATTAAATCCTCGAAATCGAAAAGTTTCGTAAAAACAATAATTTTTCTATGCTATAGTCTATAGAATGAGAAAATAAAAATACGTTGTATATATATACATGTTTCGAACACTTATCGAATGTCTCTATAAACGTGTGTGCATTGTTAAAATATGAGCACAAAGACGCGAGAACAAAAGCACGTATCATAAATTAATAATATAACAATAAATCTATAAAGGTTATAAAGACCAAATAGCCTCTTTATCCTCTTAGATGCCTTTGTAGATGATTTACACTTAATCTGTCAAAAGTGACTTAGCTCAAAGTTAGAGTACTTGATATTTCGACCTTCCGGCTCATAACACAGGACGGCACTGTTTAAATATAACTCAGTTTATTGGGGACTTCACAGAATTTAGAGCAGCTTCCTGTTTAAAGCAATGGACAACATGGATACTAATTGTTATTTCTCACGCCTCGAATAAATTGCAAATACACAAACTGCAACAATATACTAAGCTGGTGATAATACTTACATGGGTACACATGAACAAATTTATATGCTTACCCCGGCATTCAGTCATTTTGTTCCGAAATACGACCGCACCCCCAAATACTAGACTTTTCCTAGTCACTGTTGTATCGAATGAGTTTTTCTTCTACTCACTACTCGATTCCTTCATCGTCTACTCCAGAACCCTTCTTTCATACCAAGACTCCACTACTCAAGAACACTGTACTCAAGAACCTTTCTTTCATTCCTCGACCCCACTACTCAAGAACCCTTATTTCATTCCAAGACTCCACTACTCGAAAACCTTTCTTTTATTCCTCGACCCCCTCCTCAAGAACTCTTCTTTCATTCCAAGACTCCACTACTCAAGAACACTCTACTCAAGAACCTTCCTTTCATTCCTCAACCCCACTACTCAAGAACCCTTATTTCATTCCAAGACTCCACTACTCAAGAACACTCTACTCAAGAACCTTTCTTTCATTCCTCGACCCCACTACTCAAGAACCCTTCTTTCATTCTAATACTCCACTACTCAAGAGCACTCTACTCAAGAACGTTTCTTTTATTCCTCGACTCCACTACTCAAGAACCCAACTTTCATTCTAATACTCCACTACTCAAGAGCACTCTACTCAAGAACGTTTCTTTTATTCCTCGACTCCACTACTCAAGAACCCAACTTTCATTCCATGACTCCACTACTCAAGAGCACTCTACTCAAGAACCTTTCTTTCATTCCTCGACCCCTCTACTCAAGAACCCAGCTTTCATTCCAAGGCTACACTACTCAAGAGCACTCTACTCAAGAACATTTCTTTCATTCCTCGACCCCTCTACTCAAGAACCCAGCTTTTATTCCAAGACTCCACCACTCAAGAGCACTCTACTCAAGAATCTTTCTTCCATTCCTCGACCCCACTACACAATAACCCTTCTTTCATTCTAATACTCAACTACTCAAGAACCTTTCTTTCATTCCTCGACTCCATTACCCAAGAACCCGGCTTTCATTCCAAGACTCCACTACTCAAGAGCACTCTACTCAAGAATCTTTCTTCCATTCCTCGACCCCACTACTCAAGAACCCTTCTTTCATTCTAATACTCCACTACTCAAGAGCACTCTACTCAAGAACCTTTCTTTCATTCCTCAACCCCTCTACTCAAGAACCCAGCTTTCATTCCAAGACTCCACTACTCAAGAGCACTCTACTCAAGAATCTTTCTTCCATTCCTCGACCCCACTACTCAAGAACCCTTCTTTCATTCTAATACTCAACTACTCAAGAGCACTCTACTCAAGAACCTTTCTTTCATTCCTCGACCCCATTACCCAAGAACCCGGCGCTTTCATTCCAAGAACACTGAAAACCTCACGATCCAAAATATATTATACCTTAGGAACGCAGAAAATGCTGATTAGGTCGGTGATTCGTCTAACAACCGGTTAGTTAAAAAAATATAAATTATAATGCAAACTGAGGGAAATAATAATCGGAAGGTTATTTATACCTCATAAGGTACCTTCATATGGTAGCAAGTGATGTGTACAATTCATTTCCGACGGAACTACTAAGAATTTTGTACGCTTTTGCACACTTATTTGTTATGCGGCTTTACGGATAAACCAAACTGGCATATCCAGAGCCGGACGAGGAAATCCTTAGTGAACCAACCAACCACCTCTGGAATTCGATGATAAGTCCATATCAATCACCATGTAAGCTCTGATTACAGACAATCCTGAGAAATAGATGTTGCAAGGAAAATAAAAACTTTTTAATCGAAGCTAGCACCTGTTGAATTAGAAGTGTGAATCATTAGTGAAACCCTCTAGCTCCCCACTAGAATTTAATGCTGAATATCAGTCACCATCTAAGCTCTTATCTATAGCCAATTAAGAAAAATAGATGCTTCAAGGAAAATTTATGAACCGGAAGTGGAGTAGAACCGAGAGTTGAAATCCTTAGTGAATTCTTCTTTCACTTAAAATCTTGATGCTAAATCCATTCCAGTCATTATCTAAGCTACATCTATAACAAAATAGTAACAAGTCGATTTTAGTAATTTCTTCAAATAATATGAAATAAGATGGTTAATTAATATCCGAAAACTAACAACGAGCACTAGTTTTATTACAGTGCAAAGAACACCAAATCGTCTTAATTTATCTGCCATCTAGCGGATACCTGCGAGGTTATTTGCTGCCAGTCTCTATCTCTCTCTCTATATATATACTTATATATATATATATATATGTGTGTGTGTGTGCACACTTCACTCACATACCATGCAGGTTAGGGGTCCCACAAGGCTCCCAGTTGACCCCGACCCTATTTAACTTATGCATAAATGACATAATAACATTAAATCGATATTCTAATCGATAACTTCAATTGCCGACAACAGACGGCGCTACCCTCTCTCGCTCCCTATTTTTACCCGATGTTTCCTGAACTATTCGAACCAGTTTTTGAACACCACTCCCTTACGAACGCGACACTAGGTATTCTAGGCACTGTACTTTGGAAAAGGTTAAAGAATCAACCGACTGGTCATCCCGGTTATGAACAGACATGCGACGGTTGTTTATTGGTCATTTGGTTACTCAGCCAAAAAAAATAACTTGGTTATCCACGGGTATTCTGCCCGATTTCATACATAATTTCTAACAAAACAAGTCCTCTGCGCATCACGTGACCACATAACCGCAATGACCGGAGAAAAACATTGATCATTCTGGTTATAACAGGACCTGGAATGAAACGAATTTTCAAACGGCGTCGGTTACTAAAACTCGTTTTCAAACTCTCTGTTCATGACCGGCTGTGTCCGGCCATAATCGCAAAGACTTTCCAAACGCACCCTCTATATATTTAAAAAAAAAAAAAATTATTCCCCAGGGGGGCGGCGCCGCCGCCATTGATTGCGGTGCACGGATCTTAGGTCTGTACCTCTGGTCCTCCGTCCGCTGGGGGAAAATTAATCGGGTTACCCTATCAGTAATGAAGTGGCCGACGAACCACAGAACTGTTAGGGCCCCGACTCTTCCAGGTGGTCGTGCCCATGGACTGCGCCTATTCATGGCCTGAGCCAAGGGCTGACCGGTGGCTGGTGTCGAGCTTGGCGGACGTTCTCTCGGACCCTACCCGGTGAATGATTTCGCCAAGTCAGCGACCTGGCTGCGGCTCCGCTGGATTAGAGATTGGCTAGCCCGCGACTGGCCTTATAATAGGCATAAACCTGACGGTTGTCTGGCCAGCTCGTTCTAATTCTATATATTTTAAAAGAATAAAAGGAAGACTCCTGCTAAAACTACCTTTTCATTTATTCGTTAGGCAAATTTCTGAAATATTAATGCTACTCAATATTACTAACAGCGCTGTTGTGGAGACCGCCGTATACCCTCTGGCTTTTCCAGCTAATTCCGTATGCCCTCTGCTTTTTCTTAAAAACTACATACACGCTTTGCTTAATGAACAACATAGTAACAGATTTAAGATCATCTTTATTGATTTCAAACGTCTCCAATCTAATATTTATTAATGCAAATGGACCACCTATAGAACACTTTCAACCGGAAAGATTTGTAAATTCTTGGTTGTCCAACCATCGCTCTTCAGCTGACAATAGATCAAGAGTATGTGCTACAAAAAGAGACACAGAGACGGATTTCTCTCGTCAAGCAGTTTGGAAATTATTTCAATGAAAATGATAGAGGTAGGCCTTAAAATTTGTTAAAATAAAACAAAATTACATCCTACTTTATATGTGTTTAAATATTTTTCTCTTAACATTTCCTGTAATTATTTTATATCATAGTTAAATATTAATATAGTGAGATTTCCAAATTTGAATATCACTCCATGCTAGCCTGCATATTTTGTTTTGCATAAATACAGTAAACTCCCAATAACTCGAACCCTGTGAACACGAATTTCTGCTTAAGACGAAGTTTCTTCAAAGGTCCACAATTCCTTTCCTGTAATATAAAATTAATACACTTTTTTTTTCTCGATAATTTGAACTTCGATTAATTCGAACATTTCCCCCGGTCCTTCGAGTATACTGCATAGGCGCCCGGAGGGGGGGGGGGCGAGGGGGCTGTCGCCCCCAAGCTTATGGATTTCCTATATATATATGTGTGTGTGAACATGTTTTTTGCTCCCCCCCCCCCCCCCCGGAAAGTGTAAGTAGTAAGTACATGTTTCGCCTCCCCCTGGAAAAAATTCTGCGGGCGTCCGTGGTATACCCTCTGATTTTTGTACGACTACAGGACTGATTACTAATACCTACTCAAGAAAGCTACTTATAGCCTTGACCTTCAACGACGTCTCGAATACCTCCTATGTTTCGCAAGTTATTGTAGACATTGATATCTGTGGCATGCACATAGATTTAAATTTTGTTATGTGCAAATCTAAGAGAAATGTAGGGGGCGTGATTTACATCCTGATTCTTACAAAAGTGTAGGGAGCGCTGTTTATATCAGGAAACAAACAGATATGTAGGGACGTGGTTTAAATCCTGAATCTTACAGAAATGTAGGAGGTGTGGTTTACACCCTGAACCTTACAGAAATATTGGGGGCGTGGTTTATATACTGAATCTTATTGAGATGGAGGGGGCGCAGTTTATATCCTGAAACTACACTTAATGTCTTTTAATTCGCATGTCAAGGGACTAAAAAACTTAATAGCTACTAAATATTATTTTCACTTCTTTCACAGCAACGAACTTACCAACAGAAGAAGAATCGAAATGAATTTCGAATCCAGGCGCTGACATGGACGAATCCGTCTTGAATTCCAGTCTTAGAAGATTGCTGTGGGACGTGATGGTGGGCATAATTTGGTCTCCACAAAACTTCCCGATTAAAGGTGACATCTCGTAGCCACCGTTCCTAAAAATGGAGTTATTTAAAAATAACTGCTAAGTTCCTTAAATAAATAAAATGATGTTATTTAACAGCTACTAAGGAGCAATAAGTTATTTATTAAAAATACTTCAATCTAAAGAACAGATCCTCAGAAAAGGGCATAAAAGCAATGGGTTTTCCAAACATTGTGAAATATTAGGAAACATGAGTCTAATCTTAAAATACATGTGTACTAGAAAAAGACTTAACTGATAAAAAAAAACTGTTGTTAGTTGTGGTGGCAATCCCACCTGGATTAGCCTGCTAATCCAGGTCCAGAAAACCGTGCCTCCATTTTTCGTAAACCACAAGGTATGGATGGCTGAGCGAGAAAAGCATTTCCAACTCAACAGAAAAATGTATATGAAATCGCGTGACATTTCGTGCAAGCAAAATATATCTTATTTCCACTCACAAACCACATGGACATATATGTAACGGTAGGTAGATTAATCTAGACTGTTTATTCATATTAAAATCCAGTTTATTAATGTTACATTATCAGAGTACAACTTTTATTCAGAGCTTCATTTAAACATTACTTCTTTTGAAATGGCAACAACGTTTTCAACGATGAACCCTAATTATTCATGACAATAATGCTTGCGAAACCATGGAGGGACTTTATTAACTAATGCCAATATTGTTGGCGACAATAAGTCAGGTGGTGCTGCGATAAGATAAGTAGTCCTGCATTGAATGCATTCCTATGGCGAAAGGCTTAAAATACTTATTTAGACTGTTAATTTTGAAAAAATAAATTATTAGCGCAATGCAAAGTAGAACTGGAACAGTAAAGAATATTCCTACATATTCAAAATTATTTTAACTTTCAATTTATTTTTATCTCCATGTATTTTGTACTCTTTCCTACAACTATGAAAAAATACTAGTTAATTCTACTCATAACTAGGGAATCTTTAATTTAAAAATAATCAAAAATGTATATACTGAATACTATGTCTTTCTGTTGTGTCAAAAAAAATAAAAATAAAAAACTAAATATAGCAAATTATATTGGCTATCACAACTTTAGCTCAAATACAACTGCTAGAAACTCCCATGGAGGAACAACAATATATATTAAAAGAAATATTCCCCACGAGGAAATAAACAACATAAATCTTCAAGGTATAGCATAAAAATTAAAATAAATAATGTAAACCCATTTATCCTATCTTCAATATATGTCAAAAACATGAGTGGTATAAATGTAGCTGCGCAGCTGGAACTGCTTTTCTCGCGATATCCAAACACAATACTCGCGGGCGACTTCAATGCACACCACCGAGCGAGGGGCAGCAGGAGAGCCAACATACGCGGTACACCGATACACAGATTACTGAACACAACAAACACCAACATCATTGCACCGTTGAGACCAACCTGCTTCTCAGGTGCCAACGTCTCATTCATAGACTTTGTCCAAATGAGAAACATGGAATACGCTCACACTATCGATCCCCTGGATGAATTCGACTCGGATCATCTACCGGTATTGGTGACATTCGATCTGAACACTCCCCTTCCAGCCTCTCTGGGACAAGAGGGGGTGAACTGGAACGTATTCAAAAGAGCACTTTTTGAGCCGCACATGGCAGTACCCAACATTATGAGCACGGCGGATATTGACTCTGCCACAAACACACTCACAACAGAAAGCAAGAGAGCTATTGCCTCTGCCACAACACATAGTGAGTCACCAAAAATGCCCACACTTTCCCACCATGTCAAACAATTAGTTAGGCAAAGGAACAGAATGCGTAAGACATGGCAGGCTAATAGAGACCCTACCCTCAAAAGGGAGCTTAACAGACTCACGTGGAAAGTCAGGGATAAAATTGTCGCAGAAAAGCAGCAACAGTACAAAGAGTTAATTGAATCCCTTAGCCCGGAAGATGTATCGCTCTGGCAATTCGCTAAGACTCAGAAAACCTCAAATTAAACTCTCGCCACTAATAGATGGTGTTAAAATCGCGTACTCAGACGAAGAAAAAGCAGAAGCGCTTGCTAGGCATTATGAAAAGCAAATTGAACCAAACCACGGTCTAATGAGTCAGGACACCCTAAGAATGGTTAAGCAAACTCTAAACAACTTCAGGAACTCCCCGGTCACGGCTGAGAATAACCCAGCCACACTGCAAGAGATAATTGATATCATCAAAAACCTTAAAAACCGTAAAAGCCCAGGACACGACAAAATCAGGAATATCGCGGTGGAAAACCTACCCCTAAATTTAATATTTTACTTGACCACCCTAATAAACAATATACTAAAATTAATTATTTCCCCAAGGAATGGAAGGAAGCGACAATTATAGGGAGACATAAGCCTGGTGAGGATGCCACAATTCCAGCCAACTACAGACCAATCAGCTTACTACCGACACTTAGTAAAATTACTGAGAAAATAATTCTTAATAGACTGAACACGCACCTTAGTGAGAATGATATTATCATTCCGGAGCAGATAGGATTTCGGCTAAAACACTCCCCCACTCATCAATTCCTGAGAGTGGTAGAGTACATATCTTCTGGACTTAATAGTAAGACACCCACAGCTGCGATTCTTCTTGACATACAAAAAACATTTGAGAAAGTGTAGCACTGTGGATTAGCATACAAATTGATCACTCTAAAAGTCCCTGACGCATTTGTCAAACTTTAAATCTCATACCTAAATAACAGACACTTCGAAGTTAGAGTAAAAGATAACTTGTCTACACCCAAGCTCATTAAAAGTAGTGTACCGCAAGGATCCATCCTGGGCCCGACACTCTTTAACATATATCTTAATGACATCCCCAGAACCCCAGACACGGAGCTGGCACAATATGCAGACGACAGTGCGATACTCGCAAAACACCCTCACGTCTCAGTAATGCACAGACAGCTACAACAACACATAGATATACTCCAAACATAGCTGGAAAAATGGCGAATAAAATTAAACCTCAATAAATGTCATTGGATTTATTTCTCTAGAAAACGTAAACCTCCGTCGCCTCTGTACATAAACAACCATGCCCTAAAAGCGGAAAAATCTACGAAATACCTGGGTGTAACGATAGATTCCCACCTAACCTGGAAACAGTACGTAACGAACTTAATCAAAAAAGCGTATATGGCCACATGAGCTTTATACCCAATGATAGGAAACGGAAATCTAAGTTATCAAAATAAACTCCTAATTTATAAATCGGTCATCCGCCCGGGAATGCTTTATGCAGCACCCGTATGGGGATATGCCTGTAAAACTACTATAGACTTACTAGAGACAAAACAAAACAGAACCCTAATGATTATAAGGAAAGCCCCTAGATACTTAAGAAACTCGGTAATTAGGAAAGACTTCAAAATAAAAACTGTTAGAGCCCAAATCAAAAAGCTAGCTCTTAAATTCTATAAAAATCTGCCGTCTGTTCCAAATGAACTACTATTCAATCTGCATGACTATGATCATCGCAAGGCCAAATCACGTAAGAGACCCCGCGGGACACTTAATATTGAAAATCGGAATTAGGTAAATCCCAACTTAAATAGTTGAAATTAAATAAAAACTGCGATCAATATTTTCTAAAAAATGTTTCTAAAACTGGAAAATTGCTAGGAAATCCTTAGATCTGCATCACCTCCCCAAAACTACCCAAACTCTAAATGTGCAACAACTGCTATACTAGTAGCTAGGTCAAATAATAAAAACAGTAAATCAAAAACCTCGAACCTCCAACTATGGACAAATGAAATAATGTCACAGTATGAAGACAAGAACCACACCTAGAGATTGGAGATTAAAGGCGCTTCTCGCCTGGTGCTCTTTTCTGGACGAAACCTATCTGGTCTGTTGTGTCAACTAACAATAACAATTATTTTGCCAACACTAGCAACACTTAGCTATAATTCTTAAAGCATTGTAGCATTTCCTCCATAGAAGTTATATCTTCTTTCTAACTTCATGTGAGAAACGCTCTATTTGTTTATTAGTCTGCTACGCAGGCGTAACGAAGAAGCTGGCGAAGCGAGCTTTAGTTCAATAAAATAAATCCAGCGGCTAATAGAGTACTATACGGAAACATTCCTGAAAAGCATTTCTGGGATAATTCTTCTAAAAAGTAAATTGCAGAAAAGATTATATCAATGCTGTTAGATGCATCGTGAACGTTTCTCCAAAATATTTAGAGAGATTATTTTTAAAGTTGGTTCTTAGTAGGATTTCCGGAGCAACTTGCTATGAATATCTTCCCACGAAGTGAATGGATATCTGCCGTACATTTAGGGAAGTAATAATTGGAATGTGATTAGTCGAAAATTGCGAAGAACAAATAGCTATATTGGACAAAGCTGCATCAACAATGGTGCGCAGACAGTTGAGGCGTCTCTTTGTGAACCATCTGATAAGGGATGAACCATCAGACGCTTTGCAGTTATGGGACAGATTCAAGGAACAAATAACAGACCGAGGAACCAGCACCGATGAAGATTTGTGTGAAGTTCAAGAACACTTAAAGAACACTTACAGAAATAGAAACTGTCATGAATATGGATTGCCGTAGCCTTCGTTGTATCAGCGTACTATGTCAGAATGTTGGTTACGATAATTATATATACAGTTTTAACAGTATGAAAAAACAGTTTACTGATGATCAACGTTTTGTATGTGAAAGGATCTTATAGCCTATTTCAAGTTATATAATAGTCCATTATTCTTTTTTTCATTGATAGTCCTGGTGGTAATGGGAAAACTTTATTGTACAAATATCATGATCTGATGCTATAAAGATATAGCTTGCGTCGTATGGATGAGAATAGCTTCGATTCTACTGCCATCTGGAACTATGTCATCGCTTTTTAACTTGCCAATTGAACTTAACGAGGAAGGTGTTTGTTTTTTGAAGCTACGTGGCAAAGTGCGATTTCAAGAATTGGATGTTATAATATACGATGAATCCAGTATGATTTCAAGAAAAGCTTTTAAGATGATCCAACTCTCCATGACCTTATAAAAAGTTATATATATACCTTTTGGTGACACTATATATCATATATATATATATATATATATATATATATATATACCTTTTACACTACATCAAAAGTTTTATTGTCACTAATTGCCATCAGCTTTCGTGTTCGTACGTTTTTATTAACACTTTACAACAAAGTTGAAAAGTGTTTATGACTTTGTTCATTCTGTCTGTCTGTCTGTCTGTCTGTCTGTCTGTCTGTCCGTTAGCACGATAACTGCCGTAAAAATGACTTAATCAAAATGAAATTTTAGTATGTTGTTCAGACGGTCTGTAGGACCTATGGGAATATAAATGAATAATATCACACAATTAGTTTTGGATTGAACCCGGGTTGAAAAAATGAAATACATTGAGCCCTATGGGACCTAATTTTTCTAACATTTTTTAAGCGGATTTAAAATTCACAAATTGCTTCGAAAATTTTAGGAAATAGTCAAATTGTTCCATAAAATATATAAAAAAAAATTCAGCTAAATATATTCAGTCGTTTTTTAAATAAAAATTAAAATAATAATTACACATCTTATATGAAACGATCACGTGACCATGATATGAAACGATCACATGACCCACTTCAAAATGAGATATGGCATCCATCTTGTTTCAAATTCGTGATTTTTTAAAGTTCTTTTTAATTCATATTGAGTGTTGTATCCATCCTAAAACTACTTTATTTCTGCTTAAATTCTGTGCATCTACATACTAAAACAACACAATGACAATATATTTGAGTTTAAATTCTCATTCAAATTTGATTATTTCTACAATTAAGCCTATTTTTCACCTATGTAAAATGTAAACAGCAAAATATGTAGAATGAGTTGTATTAGAATTACTGTATTTCTTTAACACAAAATAATTCAGTCCATGGAGTCTGCATGGCTGATATGAATGAAATATTAATTGATTTTATAAACAGAAGGACGATATTTTTCGATGAAGTTTTAAGCATAAAGTTTATGAATTGTAGCTCCATGGTCTTAATTTTTAATTAAAATAAATTATTATAGTATTGTGATGAATGAAATGGAGAAAGTTATGAATGAAATCCTGCTGTTATAGAGAGATCCAGGCGTGTTATTTTTTCTATGACGTCATTTGAATTAATTTCAGTTGTTTTCGATGAAGTTTTCAAATATAATAAATTATCGTAGTATTATGATAGATTTAAAAATATTACCGTGGAATGTATTGCATTTTAGAGATATTTAAACCACGCAATTTATATTTCAATGCCGTCTTTTGAATGAAGTTCATTTTTTTCAATGAAGGTTTAAGTTTTCAAATATAATAAATCAATGTAGTATCATGATAAGTTTTAAAATATTACCGAGGAATGTATTGCATTTTCGACTTTTTTAAATAAAATTGCATTGAAGTTGGAAAGTGTTTCATAATCAATGCTTTAAGCATGATTGATCTTTCTTGTTTTATATTATTTGAGGAAATTTCTAAAACCAGCTTGTAAATCAATCTCTAAAAGATCGGCTAGATGGCAGACAAAGCAAGCCGATTTTGGACTCTAGCCAATTTAGGTTTTTTTACACTACATTAAAAGTTTTATTAGCATTATATTTTGCCGTCAGCTTTCGTGATCGCAAGTTTTTATTTTATATTATTTGAGGAAATCTATAAAACTGGCTTGTAAATTTCACAATGAAAACGTATGGGAGATTGCCCAATTAATTTTTGTAATGTCTAAATTCGATTGCGGATTCAGCTCTTTTTATTCTGTACTTTTATGTGTGCCTCGCAAGCCTCTAACTGACTCAAATGAGGTCCTTGGTTTCTGAAAAACCACTACTGCAGACGATATCACACTTGCGATCGAGTAAGATGCAATAAACAATCCATGGAGTTAGAGAGATCCATGAAGTAACCTTTATTTCCATTGTTCAGTAGAAGCAGTAGAAACGAAGTGTAGTACATCACTTGGATTTGACTATACCTCCGGTTTACAAGGTTGTGAGAGAAATCCTATACATATTACCATAAAGGAGGGGAATCCAAAAGGGTTATTTTTCGGAAAATTGGCATCGCAGCATAGTTTGTATTTGGTGGCGCTGTTGCTCTCAAGGTTTAAGTTTTCAGCGATTCCATCCATTCAATAATGTGGTGTTAAAGCGAACTGCTACATTTTACTTGCTTTTATTTAATATTTTTATTGTCTGATATTTTATTTCTGCACAGTAATTCCCAAAAATAAAAAATAGAATCTCTGTTTAGCGTTGGATGCTTCATTTTCGCAAATAAATAAAATCAAGCACACGACTATATAAAAGCAAAAATAGTTAAATGCACAACCTCAATATACAATTATTTAACACTAAATACGCAATTGTCACAAAAATATTCATAATTATAAACACTCATGCCTAGTTAAACATACATACATCGTTAATTTTAATGAAAACAAAGTGCAATAAATTATCCAAATGTGACGTGAACAAAAATGTAAAATATTTGAAGTGAGAGGGAGCTGAAATACATTCAGTTTTGGAAGTTTGCAAGAGATGGCGCCACCACCATTAAGATCTCTAATGTACAGAAGCAGTTCGCCATTGCAAAGTTTGCTGTTTCTCTCCTACTTTCTACCTTCGTGATATTACATATCCCTTTATTATCATTCCAGTCTGCTGGTGAGTTTTGGAACGTAATTTTTTTTCATAGAATAAATCTTCTCGATCTTTCTCGTGAATAGTGTTTACTTCAGTCAGGTCAGAATAATTGAACTTTAATTATAATCCCACTGTATTACCATAATATATGGAACTACATATTTACTCACCGTATTTCTAAATAATCGAATTTACATTCTGTATGGTGCTCAGTATTGAAGTCCGTCACATTTAAAATAATTTGACGGGAATTGCCCGCGTGCAATACCCATACGCAGTGTACCGAGTGCGGGTAGTGATTTGGGTATCCTGGGGATCTAATGAGTCCGGATTCTTGATAGAAATCTCCTCCGCAAACTGAAAGAAAAAATTGTCAGAGTTAAAAATTATATCAAGAATAAGAGCAATACTGGAGCGGGCAGAACATGTCTTATTTTCACTTTATATACATAGCACAGGGAAAGTATTGTGACTATAACGAGATAGAGCATCCATGAAGTAGAATTGAACATTTTAGGAGATGAGGTCTGTGAATGTATGTATGTGCGAGACTGTGGATGTGATATCTCACGAACAAATGGAGCATTTCGAGGACAATTTGGAACGATTATTATAATCGGTAAATACTGGAGCCCTTTTGATTTTAAGCGCAATCGAATGTTCGGAAAATACCCCAATTTTCGAATTAAATTATAAAAAAAAATCATTAAAAATCAAAATATTGTTGCATAAATAATATTTTCCTATATAATTTTTCGTTAGAAAACGAATGAAATAAACAAATTTTAAAATGCTAGCATGAGGTATTGCACATTTTTCACATAATCTTTGAATAATTTTTAACCTAAAAATAACTACGAAAAATTAAGTATTAACCATTGTAAAATATGTTCACATTTGCAGCATTATGTAATAAACTTGTTATGCTCCTTCTCATGGATCTAAATAGTTTCATTCAGGAGAGAAGTAAGTTACTTTGTAATACTTTTGTATTTTGACGGCATTAGTCATTTATTGTTGGCATTAATCATTTATTGATATAAAAGAAAGTCCCTTCTCTCCGCCTAGCTGTAACTTTTAGCCATAAACGTATCAAACTTGGCGGCTAATTTGGCGAAATATCTCCGACTTGGCGACTTTTGTAATAGTGCCAAATTGACGAAAATTTTACAAATTGCAAAAATGGTGCTAAATTATCGAAAATAAATCCATATGGATGAATTATTAACTAAAATATTTGAATATATAAATCATATTGCTTGTTGAGGATACAAGTGACGTTGCCAAGCAAGGGAATTTGCGGTTATAACCCCCTTAGATACCCTTCGGATACCGCTGAAGTTTGAATAAAAGATGTTTGGAAAAATTGGAAATAAAATCTTTGGTTCCGACCTAATTTTTTTCTGGTGATACTGGTGGCGGATACTATCAATATAAGTTCTATTTTTACAATTAAGGACGTTAAAAACACAAGATAAAAATAATGAACTGATTGACAACGTAAAATGCAGCGCAAATAAAGAAAAGTGAGCATATGCGCATTTCAGAAATCATCTGGATTTTCTTCCTCAATGCAGCAAATCTGGACCTTAAGGCCCAATTCAGCGCAGGACTATGTCAGTCAAAGTAACTAAACTATGTATCCCAATGTAGTAGCATCGCTTAGTGTGACGAAAGGAAAATAAAACTATAAAATATTAAAACAAAAATATGAACATGAGATTACCCAAAGTACCGCATAACCAAGTCTAATATTTTGTTTATTTGAGTTCATATTCTGTGTCTTCTATTTTATTTTATTTTATCTTATTTTGTTGTTTGTTTCTCATGTTCATTGTTCCTTATATTTTTTTCTAATTTTCTTGTTTTATTTGACTTTTGTCACACTAAGTAGTGCTGCTATATTCGGATCTGTTATTTAGCTATTTTAAGTTTGTCTGCTTATTTGGGCTTTCAGATCTAGACATCTTACATGAAGAAAAGAAATCCAGATGGTTTTCAAAACGTGCGTATGCTTATTTATTTTTTTTCCCCGCTGTAGTTTCCGTTTAAACCAACTCGTTATTGATTGTTTTCAAAGTCAAGTGGTTTATTACGACATTAAAAACATTTACGACAATAAAAAATATTCACGACTATAAGAATATTAACGACATTAAAAACATTCACGACAGTAACGACATTCAAGACAATAAAAGTATTCACGACATTAAAAACTTTACCGCTTTCGGGCATCAAGTGCACTTTATCTAAGGCTTCAAGTGCCCTTTATCTAAGGCTTCAAGTGCTCTTCATCTAAAGCTTCAAGTGCCCTTCATCTAAGGCTTCAAATGCAATTTATCTAAGGCTTCAAGTGCCCTTTATCTAAGGCTTCAAGTGCCCTTCATCTAAGGCTTCAAATACCCTTCATTTAAGGCTTCAAGTGCCCTTCATCTAAGGCTTCAAGAACAGTGGTGTCAATAATGAGGGTATTTAGGGGTTATAACACCCCCAGGGACCTATTAAAACCCATTGATATTCGTAGGAATGATATTTAGAGAAATTGGAAACAAGATACTCTGTCACCGACCTCCCTCCACTCTCCCCCCCCCCCCCCCCCAGCCTCAGAATATTTTTCTGGCAATGCTACTCATCAAGAATAGCACCAATATATTAAAATTTTATAAAGCTAAATAAAAACTGAAAGTTATATATTACAGTAAACCAAGAGGTAATAAGAGATCCAGTGAGAATCGTATAATTCCGTATATAAAAACAGAGAAAACGAGAAAAACGAAAAATAAATAATATAACAGTAACTATATAGACAAAATTAGAGGGGGGGGGGTGCAGCAAGCATTTTTTTAATTGTTAGGTAAGTGTACAGTCGTTTGACACTTACCAAATCACGTATCAAAAATCTATTCAAAATTGCCTGGGATGTCATTAAATAAAATTTTTAACAGGTAATTGGGGACTTTATAAGACTTCTGATAAAAATCTGCGTTGACTTCAGTCCGATGAAGCTGAAATGGTTTTGCGTAAATGGCATTCTCAAAAATAAAACTCAAATTCGTAATATAGAACAAAAAACAAAAAAAATAATAACTCGATTCAAAATATGATTATATACACTTTTAGGACATTAAAAAAGCTTCAAGTTCTTGCTCATTGTTTAAAAAATCATATCTATATTTTAAGATATATGCATTAATAAATTGATAAAGGCAAAATTTTCATACTTCTTCAGCCTGACAAGTCGATTACTCGAAAACTATAAGAGCTTTTTTTAATATTAAATATAGATTTAGAAACTAAATTTCCTCATATATATTTTTGTCGCTTACTATTTATATCTATTTTGTATAGTCTCGAGGATATTTCCATTAAAATTAAGAAAAATGAATTGGAAAAAATCTCGTTCGGATAGATACTTTTAAAGCTTTTTACAAAAGAAATATCAGCTTGATCCAAAATCCAATTATATACACTACATACTGTAGGGCGCTGAAAGAGCTACAAATTCTTGCTTATTGTTCAAAGCTAGTTTTTTCAATTTTTGAGATATAATCATTACAAACGGAAAATTTTCATTCTCCTTCAACTTGAAGAGACGATTATTCGAATAGTATAGGAGCTTTTTTATAATAATGGATATAGATTTTAATACTAAATTCTCTAGCACATATTTTTGTCGTTTACTGTTTATATCTATCGTTTATAGTTTTGAAGATATTTCGAGTGAAATTTAGGGGGGAGGGGGACCCCGCTGGGAAAGCTACTTATTCAAGTCTTTTCGAAAGGAAAAAGGTCAAAATATTTCCTTTATATTATTAATTATTTTTATATATTATTAATTATTTTACATATTCATATTCTAGACCCTATTTCCGAGAAAACAAGAAAAAATCCTTTACATTTTATCTATTAGGTTCGGGATGTAAACGTCCAAAGCATTGAGTTAGAAAGAAGGAGATAAAACTCCTATGGATGAAACTCTTGAAAATGCCATAATGCTTTGAGAATTATATTTAGGTGTCGCTAGTGTTACTAAAGTAGCTGCTATTGTTAGTTGACAAAACAGAAAGGCGTAGTATTTAGTGTATATATTTTTGATTGTTTTTAATTTAAGTGTTCCTTAATTATGGGTATAATTAACCAGTATTTTATTCATTGTTGCACGATAGACTACAGAGTATATGGAGATAAAAATAAATTGAAATCTAAAATAATTTTGAATACTTGGGAATATTCTTGGTTGTTTCAGTTCTGCTTTGCATTACGATACAAATTTATTTTTACAAAATTGGCAGTTTAAATAAATATTTTAGGCCTCTCGTCATAAAAATGCATGCAATGCAGAGCTACTCATCTTATCCCACCGCCACTTGAATTATTGTCTCAAACGATATTGGCTTTTTCTTAATATGAAGTTTTAATTCCTTACTTTTACCTCCATGGTCCAAAGTGTTTATATTTTTTTCAACGCTCCGTTTTACCGCCAGAGGAAAATCGACTATAGATGTTATTCACATCAAAAATAGACATACGTGTGTTTTCGAAGGCAAATTTTATCTAACGAAATTAAATTTTCGTATAACTCTTGTGCTCTATGTTTTCGCTGTTCCTTATATATGAGAAAAGGTGGTTTAAGTCCATATAACTTTGAAAACATTTTCCTGGACAATTTTTCATATTAGAGAAAAAAATTCCTTTCCAAAAGGTCTTTAAGGAAATATGGAACTATTGGATTGTAGGGAAACTGTTTCAAGTCGTCCCGTTAGGTAGCTGCAGTAGCGCGCAGACGATTTTAATGTTATTTGAAACAAATTTTTGATATTGCATTGTGGCAACTGATATATCAGCGTGCTTTTTAAATAACACTTATCGAAATCGCCGAATGTTTACGTAGGCATTTTATGAAGGATGGATAATAAAAATCAGCATTTCAGTCACACTTTACGTTTTTGCTTCCGCAAATGTAAAAGAGCAGCAGATACACACAAAAAAAAAATGTGTGCTGTGTATGGTGATGGTTCGCTAATAGAAAGCACATGCCAGAATTTGTTTGCAAAATTTCGTTCTGGTGATATTTTAGTTCAAGATGCATCATGTTCCAGTGCATCAACAGATATTGAACATGACAAATTAAAAGCGCTGATTGAAGCTGATAGTCACATAACTAACTGTACGCGAGTTTACTGTAAGTCTAAATTTATAAAAATATCCATTAATGACATGAAAAAGCACGAAAAAGAAGCCTGATATTTGGATCCCACATGAATTTAAGAAATTCATTTAACACAAAGTATCAGCATATGGGATTTGCTTTTGAATCGTAACTGAAGTGATCCATTTTTAAAACGATTGATAACCGGTGAGGAAAAATTGATTGTTTACAGTAACGCTAAACGCAAAAGATTATAGTCCAAGCCTCGCGAGGAAGCTCAAACCAATAACAACGCGGAAAAAAAAAAAGTCTCGAACAATCGCTCGAAAGAAATTTAATCTTTCAAAATTTTAAATTTTAACACCTATGGATTATCTAATTATCTATTAAACGCTATTAATTATCAAAAACTAAAATAGTTCAGTATCAAATTTATGGTTTGAGTCATCCCCTCTCAATTATTAAAAGTCAATATTACATTTATTTCCATCAAACTTAATCTTGCAAATTGCCAACTTTTTTTTCAAAGTATATCAGCAGGCCAGGATTCAATTAAACACTAACTTTATAAAAAAAAATCTTTTGTTTAAATTTAAAGTATCTCCTTATATTAAAAAAAGGTGACTAACGCGGCCACCGACGCTGTTTGACAAATTTCACGTTTCTGGAGTTTCTTCTCTACTTCGTACTACAGAAACTATAGCTTATAAAAATATGAAATTTGGTATACCTGTAGAGAAAGTGTTGGGAAATACGCTGAAATAAACGGTTTTTCGATATATATTGTAGTTCAATAAATATTTAATGTCAAAGACAAAATATTTGAGCTGCGAGTTCGCGTCTTGGATATATTAACAATAGTAAGACTACGAATTCTGGCAGGCAGGTACCTACATTGATGAATTTTTGCAGGAATAAGCCCCATTTAAACACTTTCCAACATAGTTGAGAAGTGTTTATGACTTTGTTCATTTTGTCTGTCTGTCCGTTCGCACGATAACTGCCGTAAAAACGACTTTATTAAAATGAAACTTTAGTATGTTGTTCAGACGGTCTGTGGGACCTATAGGAATATAAATGAATAATATCACCCAATTAGTTTTGGATTGAACCCGGGTTGAAGAAATGAAATACATTGAACCCTATGGGATATAATTCTTCAAATATTTTTTAAGCAAAGTTAAAATTCACAAATTGCTTCGAAAATTTAAGGAAATATTCAAATTATCCCATAAAATACATAAAAAAAATTCAGCAAAATACGTTTGGCAGTTTTTTAAATAAAAATGTATTTAATAATTAACACCCCCCCATTATATGAAGAGATCACATGACCCACTTCAAAATAAAATATGGATTCCATATTTTTTTCTCAGTATGAAAAACGTGATTTTTAAAATTCTTTTAAATTTATATTTAGTGTTGTAGCTGTCCTAAAGCCCCTTTAATTCTTCGTATTGTATATGCTTCTATATTCTATGCTACCACAATTACAATACTTTTTAGTTTACATGATCGTCAAACTTTTGATTATTTCTGCAACGAAGCCTAATTTTAATAGATGCAGAATGTAAACAAGTGATTGCAAGATGAGTTGTGTCAGAATTGCTGAATTGTTTTTCAAGCAAAGTTACTTAGCTCTGAAATCTGGAATAAGTGATATGAATGAAATTTTCATTGCTTTTACATGAGAGCCAGATGATATATATTTCGATGACGTCATTTGAATAAAGGTCATTTTTTTCGATGAAGTTTGAAGTTTTCAAATATAATAAATAATTATAGCACTGTGATAATTTAAAATATATCAACACTGACTATATCGCATTTTAGAGATGTTTAAATAAAACTGCATTTCAGTTGGAAAGTGTTTCATAATCAATGCTTTATTCATAACTGATCCTTCTTGTTTTATCTCGTTTCATATTATGAGATATTTTACTTTTTATGCACTTCTGAAGTGCAAATTTTTCTTTCGCATCGGCATGTCTGGCGATTTCTGTGTCTCGAACTACAAAAACTATAGCATACAAAAATATGAAATTTGGGATATTAATATAGAAATAATTGAGTAACACGCAGAAAAAAGCCGTTTACCGATTTAAACTTTAGTTCGGCTTGGAATAGCTCCCGAAGAGAGGTCTGAATCAAGGGTCAATGAATTCAATTTTGGGATTCCCTCGGCTGGAAAAAATCCCTGCTTTTTTCACCTGCGGAAAACATGTAGGGATAAAAATAGGGAATTTTTAATGCAGAGTTTTTAGAAGAGATGAGTATGAAGCAAGTTCTGCGAGCGCAGCGATTGGACCATCCGACCCGCGAATTCTGTTAAGGCCATATCACATTCAAGAACTTATGGAACAACCAACTAGTTCAGACAACTTTTCCACCAATTTTCTGGCAAAAGAGTTGATGATAGGGTTGTCGGACAATTGAAGAAGTTGGGAAAATGAAAAACTGCGAGTGAAAGCACGGTATTTTTATCACTTTTTTGGCGAGAAATATACAGTTGTGTATTTTGCAACATTACGGTTAGGGTTACGGCATCGTGTTTACCGCTTGGCAATTCGTCTGCTTTACATTACATGGATATTATAGATCGATTTTGCATTGAAATCTATAAAATTTTAATTTGGCCTGATTTTTCGCCCAATTATGGGTTTTAGATTATTTTATAGCAGGTATTTAACCATATATATATATATATGGTATATATTTATATAAATATACTAGTATATATTTATATAAATATATAATATATATATACTAGTTGTAATTTGACTTACTCGTTGAATGGCTACAAATTAGTTTTTATTGATAGGTACTCTACACATTCTACACAGCAAACACTATATCTATTGGAAACAAATAAGCAATTATCCAATGTTTATGAAATACTTTGAAGTGCTAAATTTATATCAACCATTACGCTATGGATTAGTTTGCTTTCAATTATTATCATTCTTCATAGTTCGCGTTATGCAATTAACTACTATAAAATACACTTATTGCGTTTAAAATACTTTTGATGCTTAACTTAAAATTATTTATATTTTAGAGTCTTGAACATTTTTTTTCAAACATTGTTTACAGTTTAACACCCGATATTCACATCTTGAAAATATTTTAATCAGTACACTGTTATGTACTGTCATGTACAAATTTATGATATAAAAATTTATAAAGCGTAAATTAATATTTCTGATGAAATTTGAATTACGTTAATTTTCAAAGTTCAAAGTTTTTGTATCTAAAAAATTAGCACAGGAAGTTAAATGTTAAATGGTAAATGCCATTCTCAAAATCATCAAAACTTTGAATGTTGAATATATAGGCTTAAAGCTAACGAACAACTGTTCTTGATCATTAAACTCCTTTGTACCCTTACATAAATTATGTTTCTTACATAATATAATGACAGTACTCATATATACAGACAATGTTCATATTTTAGTTATTAGTTTTATAAATAAACAGTATTGCATGCATAACTTCAAGTAATTTGCAAACGTTTTAAAATTACAGTTTCGGAGATCACATAAATACAAAAATGTAAACAAAATGTTATTCAAACAAACACAAGAAAAACTTAGGAACAATATATGATAATTTCAAATCAAACTTTTACTATATAAGGCAATTTCTATAACAGGTTCAGCAATAAAATAGCATATCTGATATAATAAACAGATCGGCTGAAATATTGCAATACACGTTTATTTCTCATCAAAGGGTTGCAACTCTGTACGTTTAACATAATCCCAGAAGAGTTGAATATTGTGAATATAAATAGCATGAAATGTCATAAATTAGTTTATGATCATGCAACGAATATAAACGAAAAATATACAAAACATACCTGTTTAAAAGTGTATTCCAATTGCTCATCTTTAAAACTTTTAATAAATAAAATCGATATGCGAATCAAAATCGGTTTAATTCTTCATTCCATGTTGGCAAACTTGTTGAATAGTCTTCTTCCAAGAAAGAAATTTAAATAATTCCATCTTAAATACCATAAATTCAACTGAAAATATTGAAAGATGCAGAAATTTCCACATTTTTGTTTGGCTAGGTTGCTCGTAGATTTCACGCCATAAACCAGCTGCGCCAACCTGTTCTCTACACGTGATATCTCCACTACTCATCGCTGATTGGATGGTTGTTGAAAAATTGTCCTATATGAACAACTTTTTCTATTAGGTCCAGAAAAAGTTGTTCAGGATTGTCAAAACTTTTTACGCTTATCACACACGCGTTTTCCCCCAACTCGGGTAAAAATTGTTCAAAAAGTTGGTTGCCCGAAAAGTCCTTGAATGTGATACGGCCTTTACGGGGCTGGCAAAACTCACCGAGCAGGTGGCAGAGCCCCCAGTACATCAAAATTAAAATGACACTAAATCATAACGGCTAAAATAAACAGCGCATTATTTCCAAGATCCATATACTTGACAACTTTTCAGCTTCGTTATGCCATCGATGTTTGACGTCAAATTGGTTCTACCAATTTTGAGAATTGACTTAAGATGCTCATTTGTAAATCTTGAACGATATTAAAATTTATTAATTTCCATTGTTCTAAAAAGTTATTTACACAAATATGAACTGGCGCTATTGGAGATTTTATGTTAATGCGGCCAAAAAAAATTGCAGAACAGTATTGCTATAATTTGTTAAACTATAAACATGATCAGCATTTAAAAATACTTTTATCTGTAATATATTTATTAGTTTAAGCAAATTTAAATAAATAAACGTAGATATATATTTAATTTATGTAATCATAAACTAAATAAAAATTGACGCATTGCATCACTGTAAATCATTGTACACCAAAAATTACAAGCTAACATACCTAAAGACTGAAATATTATACAATATTTTCAGCCTAAAATGTATACTAGCGTATTGATTGTTACATTGCCTAGTTCTTAATTTGTTCTGGGATGATGTTCATATAATTTTTTTAAATACACTAATATTCTTATAATAAATAACAAATTTACATAAATGCACTATCAAAAGTGTCGAACTCAATCGTTAATTACAAAGGTGGGGGAGTATTTTCCACATTACGTCAGTTAGTAAAAATCATGTAAAATGTATACACATTCAGTATCATATTCAACTTAATTTGCTCTAGAAAAAGCTAAACAAATATCAATTTTTATACATTTTATATAAATTCGGAAAAGGTTTTTTAACTAACACTGCTTCTTAGAATTTAGTCTAGTCGGCAGTGATAATACTGCACCAATTTCTTATGATGAACACTTGCATAGGATGAAATATGGGATGGATAACAAATAATATTTTTATTTAAATAAAAATAAATTACATATCGTGCAAACGTAATCCCTTTTCTTTTGGTAATTCATAGAAAATAAAATAATTGATTATAAAATCCAAAATAGCAGAGATACTATGTTTTCCACGTATAAACATGCGATGATAGAACAAAGTTCTAGGCGTTTCGTTCAGTGACAAATAGGGTTATATTAACAGAACGTCTTATCAAAAACCACAATCTGTGAGGAGAACAGTTACAGACCATCGCCAAACTTGATATTGGATTTAATTTTGGTTAGCGGTGAGCGACTCGGCGTTAACGAAATAAAAATCTGTATAATCGGACGGGAACACGAAGGCCGCGTGTTTCAAATAATTTATTTCAACCTGATCATATACTGATCGGCTATTGTAAAAGTTACTACTTCTAGAATTACATATTAAGATTTACATCAAAATTTTTTTTTATGAAATGTTTTCCATATATTTATTTTTGGTAGATGTATAAAAGTCTTTTAAAAATTATTTTTTCCCATTTAATGGGCTGCAAACATATCACCTAAAAGCAAGGGTATCAAACTCAATCTTCTAAAGTGCCAATTTTTCTTTCAAACCATATCAGAGGGCCGAGATTGTATTACATACTAATTCTTCATTAAAAAAAAATTTTTTTCTGTTTAAAATGTGCATCAAAATTAAAATGGCATTAAGTCATAACAGTTAAAAATCACGGAATTATTTGCGACATCTAGATATTCTAGTGTAAAAGTTACTACTTCTACAATTTTATACATATAAAAATTTGAGTCGAGGAATGTGCATATGTGGGAGTTCCTAGCCTCATGGCTTTTACCTCCAGCCTGAGAGCAGTGTGTGCGAACATGACATCATTTGAGCAATTATATAAAAATTTACTTTGAAAATTTTTTTATGAAATGTTTTCTATATATTTACACACATCTGGGGGTTGGTTTTATGGAGCGCCTAGCCAAAAGGACCGTATCTCCAAGTTGAGAATGTATAGTTCTAATTGAAAATAACTGAAATGCTCCAATAAAAAAGGGGGGTGAAATGATTACAAGCTGTGTATAAGTGGCAAAGCGAAGGGAATGTGAGGCAAAGTTCAAGCTGTTCCAGAAAAAGACCGTTCACCAAAAAAAAGGGGGGCCACACAATTAATCTAAGTTGCAGTGTTTTTTTTTTTTTTTCCTCTGCAGAGGTGAGCTTTGGCTCAGGGGGGTGCCGCTAGATGGCGGCACAGTGGCATAATAAGGTTTCAGGGTTTTCAAAGTTCAAAGATGAGCAGATGGATTTTGGCTCAAGGGGGTGCCGCTAGATGGCGGCACAGTAACAGTAAGCGGTTTTCCACTTTGGAGATATATGCCTAGAGATAAAATTAACTGAAGTTATGATCAAGGATATGAGGGTAATTAAAGAGTTGAAAATTTTCGCCAATGTATTTATATGCTTTTTAAAATATGATATTATGCCAATTGTTAAGAGATTAGTTTAATATAGTCGATACTCTAGGTCTTTTTCGATACTTCCACTGATGGGGGTCGTATTCAGGTAGATTGCATATTTCCTCGTTAGGTATTTTATTTAAATTATTGTAGAATTTAATGGCCGTTTTGGCGATTTGTTGGTTTATGCTGTTGACTCCGAAATCCCGGTGGATGATGTCATTTCTTAAGAAGGGAGGTGCTTTCCTGATGATCCTGAGGGTTTTATTTTGGGATCTCTGAATTTTGAGAAGGTTGTTTTTACTAGTGGATCCCCAGACTGCCGAGCCATACAAAAGTATGGGTCGCAGGACGGTCTTGTAAAGTAGGACTTTATTACGTTCTATATATTTATTTTTGGTAGATGTATAAAAGTCTTTTAAAATTATTTTTCCCATTTAATGGGTTGCAAACATATCACCTAAAAGCAAGGGTGTCAAACTCAATCTTCTAAAGTGCCAATTTTTCTTTCAAACCATATCAGAGGGCCGAGATTGCATTACATACTAATTCTTCATAAAAAAAAAAAATTATTTCAATTTAAAATGTGCATCAAAATTAAAATGGCATTAAGTCATAACGGTTAAAAATCAGGGAATTATTTGCGACATCTAGATCTTTGACATATTTTCAGCTTCATTATATCGGAGAGGTTGCACTAATTTTAAGAATTGGCTGAAGATGCTTCTCTGTAAGTCTTGAACGATTTTAAGATTTATTAATTTTCATTGTTGTAAATAGTTCTTCACACGAATACGAACTTCCGAAAATACTTAAAATACGAGCAGCCCGATTCTTCATGTTGGGATAGATGTTAAATTCTTCAATAGAAGTGTAAAGAGGGTGTGGGAATATATCCTCTCCTGGGCACTTCTCAAACCCTGTCCTTGAGATACCAAACCTATTACCTTATTTGATAAGTGAATTCGTTCTCCCATCGTATGCATTACGCCAATGACGGTATAGCAGTGAAATGAACTCATCGGTGCATAACTGTGATACCCGATTACGGTCAGGTCACAGTGCCTACTGTCACACACTAATATATACAGACGTTTCATTCGCTATCGCAGCGCCCTCCGCCGTCATCCAAATTCAAATCATTCAATATCAAAGTTGTCGCGTTTGGCGACGGCCGGAGACGGTCAGTGACGCTTTCGCCAAGACGTTCATTAATAACCCTATTTGACCCTGAATGAAGCACTTACACAGACTTTGAAGCTTACAGCCATGTGCTTTCTTGTAGCATAGTAGCGTGCAAAAAGATTATATGTGTATATATTTTATATGCATTTTGCTAACTGACGTAATGTGGAAAATACTCCCCACTCCCTTTGTAATTAACGATTGAGTTAGACACCATTGATTGTGCATTTATGTAAATTTGTTATTTATTATAAGAATATTAGTGTATTAAAAAAGAAATTATATTATCAACATCCCAGAATAAATTAAGAACTAAGCAATTTAACAATCAAGACCATAGTATACATTTTAGGCTGAAAATATTATATAATATTTCAGACTTTTGGGTATGTTAGCTTGTAATTTTTGGTGGATAATGATGTACAGTGATGCAATGCGTCAGATTTTTATTTAGTTTATGATAACAAGAATTAAAAATATATCTATGTTTATTTATTTAAATTTATAATTTATTTAATTATATAATTATATATATATATTAATTATATAAATATATTACAGATAAAAGTATCTTTAAATGCTGATCATGTTTATAGATTAAAAAATTATACAAACACAGTTTCGTAACTTTTTTTTGGTAGCATTAACATAAAATCGCCAATCGAGCGATAGTCGCCAACACAGAATACTATATTCATAAGGTTCACTCCCATAGGAGCCTATGTCGTCATCGTTAACATAGGATTTCACATAGATACTAGCGTTTGTGGAGCCAACCATCGCAGCTATGACGTAAAAAAAGCTCAACTGCTGGATTTGGCGACTATCGCTCAATTGGAAATTTTATATTAATGAGGCCAAAAAAAATTAGGGAACTGTACTTTTATAATTTTTTTTAAACTATAAACCTTATCAGCATTTAAAATACTTTTATCTGTAGTATGTGTAAATTTAAATAAATAAACATAGGTACATATTTAATTCATGTAATCATAAACAAAATAAAAATTGACGCATTGCACCACTGTAAATCATTATGCACCAAAAATTACAAGCTAACATACCCAAAAGACTGAAATATTATATAATATTTTCAGCCTAAAATGTGTACTAGCGTGTTGATTGTTAAATTGTTTAGTTCTTAATTTATTCTGGGATGATGTTAATATAATTTTATTAAATACACTAATTTTCTTATAATAAATAACAAATTTACATAAATGCATTATCAAAGGTGTCGAACTCAATCGTTAATTACAAAGGGGGGATTATTTTCCACATTACGTCAGTTAGAAAGAGCATGTAAAATATATACACATTCAATATCATATTCAACTTACTCTAGAAAAAGCTATACTAATATTAATTTTTATACTTTTTATATAAATACGCAAAAGGTTTTTAAACTAATAATGCCACTGCTTCTTAGAATTTAGTCTAGTCGGCAGTGATAATACTGCACCAAGTTCTGATGATGAACACGGGCATAGGATGAAATATGAGATGGATAGCAAATAATATTTTTTTTAAATAAAAATACATTACATACCTTCTAAACGTAATCCCTTTTCTTTTAGTAATCCATAAAATATAAAACAATTGATTATAAAATCCGAAATAACAGCGAAAGTATGTTTTCCACGTGTCAACATGCGATGACAGAACAAAGTTCTTCGAAAGGTTTCGTTCAGTGCCAAATACGGTTATATTAGCAGAACGTCTTGGCGAAAACTGTCACAGACCATGGCCAAGCGTGCCAACTGTGACATTGGATTTATTTTGGTTGGCGGTTGAGGGCGCTGCGGTAACGAGTGAAACGTCTGTATATATTAGTCTGTGGTCGCCAAATCTAGTAGCCGAGCATTTATAGCGTCACAGCTGCGATTAAGGCTCCTCTATATACGTAGTATAGGAGCTCTAGCTGCGATGATTGGCTCCCCGAACGCGTGTCTATTCAAAATCCCATGTTATAGATGATGCCATGGGTTCCTTCTGAATATAATATTCTGTGCCTACTGTAGTCCAGTCAATAAATGTGATGGGAGTGCGAGCCCACAAATAATGTATAACAAACTAATCTTACTTAGATTTGCTTGTTCAAATAATCCCACTATACATTTCGGGTATACTAAGTCTGGTAATGTGGATTTGCCGGAGTTCCTAGCCACTTGGCTTTTACCTCCAATCTGAGAACAGTATATGCAAACATGACATCATATGAGCAGTAGAAGTCTGAATACAAGAGAGCAGCCCATAGGCCATACCTTCCGTTAGAAGGGGAGCTTTAGGAGCTGCGGCACTGCCCTCTAGGAGAGGAGCAGGCAACCACAAGGGAGGATTACTGTATCTTTATGAGATACACAAGTTTCTCACAGTTACAGGCTTGAGATCAGTTTAAGAGATAAAGTGATAATAAAGATGAAAGGTGAGTGCGGATGTGGAAGGCTAAAAAATTTAAAAGCTTCAAGGTGGTTCGAGGTCGTTTCCTGTGCAGCCTCGGGTCGTAATCAGGGAGCGTAAATAAAGTTTCATTATTGATGCTGGGGAAGAATTTTTTAGTTTGCTTGCGAATAGTAATTTTGATGGTCTTGATTTTGAAGTCTTGGTGTATAATATCGTTCATGAGGAAACGGGGAGCTTAACGGATGATTCTTAATATGCGATTCTGCTCTGTCTGGAGTTTGGCTATGCTGGATTTGCATGCGAGGCCCCAGACAGGGCAAGCGTAGAGGAGGATGGGGTTGATTATGGATTTATATAAGATAATTTTGTTTTAAGCTCAAGGTGACTGGAAAATAACAGGTGCCCAAGGATGCCAACAAGTTTCCTCGATTTTTTTAAGATGTAGCTGAAGTGCTCGGGCCAAGTAAATCGGCTGTCCAAATGGACGCCGAGGTACTTGACCGAGCGGGCGAAGCACACGGGTTGGTTGTTGATCATGATGGGGGGGGGGTCCTTTTGCCCGAGAAGATGATGGCCTGCGATTTATTGGGGTTGATTTTGATCTTCCAGTTGCTGTAGTATTTTTCCAGAGAGTAGATGTGCTTCTGCAGGTGGGCGTGAAGGAAGTTTAAGTTGCGGTGCTTGGTGATTATACAAGTGTCGTCTGCATATAGGCAGAGGGTGGTGTGGGGGGACCGGGGGGTGTCATTTATGAAGCAATTGAAGAGGAGGGGGGCAAGGATGGATCCCTGTGGGACTCCGGCGTTAACTGGTTCGAGGTCGGGCAAGGTGTTAAGGATTCTGACTTGAAATTCGCGTTAATTCAGGTACGAGTTAATAATGAGGATGAGGGGGGGGGGGGTATTTCCATTTTGATGAGTTTGAAGATGATTCCGATGTTCCAGGCTTTGTCGAAGGCTTTCTCGTCGTCCAACGTGATGGCTCCTGCCGGGGTTTTAGTCTGAAGCCCCCCAGCTACGAACTCGACTACTCGAAGAGGTTGGTGGGTTGTGGAGTGAGCAGGCTGGAAACCGAACTGCTCGGGTATGATAAGATCCCTGTCATTAATGAATTGAAGAAGCCTGGATTGGATGATTCTTTCAGTGATTTTGCTGAGGGCGGGGAGGAGGGAGATGGGGCGGCAAGAAACGGGGTCGGAAGGGGTGCCACCGGGTTTAAGGATGGGGACTACGACAGAGGTTTTCCAAATGGTCGGGAAGTGCCGGTAGGTGAGGACAGCATTTATAACGCGAGTAATATAAAATATGATGTTTAAGGGGAGAAATTTAAGAGCCCTATTAGAGATTTTATCGATGCCAGGGGCTTTTTTGTTCAGGAGTTTGCTGATTATTTGGACGATTTCAGAGGGCGAGGAGGGGGGAGAGGGTCAGGGTGGGGGGGACGTAAGAAAATTGCTGACTGTATGGCTAATATTGTCGTGGAACTCGTTATTGGGGATGTCCAGGGTGAACTGCTTTTCATAGCAGTTCGCGATGGCATTCGCTTTTTCAAGGTCTGAGAAGGCCATTCCCGTGTTGGTGCTCAGAGGCGGCAAGCGCGCGAATGGTCTTCTCACACGTTTGATCTCCTTCCAGATAGTCTTGTCGTGGGGGGAGAGGGACTCTAAAAACTCTTTCTATCTAGTTTGACTATAATTAGCTATTTCACTGCGAATGGTTCTGTTAAGGGAATTTAAACGGTTTTTGATGAGGGGATTCCTGGTAGACTGCCACTGCCTACGGGTGTCGTTACTGGATTTAATTTTGTTTTTTATATGATGAGGAAGGGAGTTATAGCGGGGGGGGGGGCGGGAGGTGGAGGCGTCGACGAGGGATCTTTGGATCTCACAGGTGAGGTTTTGGACCGCAGAGTCGAGGTCGGCGGGGCCGCAGTTGTAGGGTTTAAGAGGGTGAAGTTTGTGAGATTAAATTTAAACTTTTTCCAGTTAATGGAGGAGGGGGATGTCAGAAACAGGCAAGAGGGTGCTCAGGTGGACGGTGAGGAGGATGGGGAGGTGGTCAGAGCTGAGCTCGTTAAGGGTATCAAGGGTGTACGGGAAGTGAAGGTTTTCCATGATGGCAAAGTCGATGGTGGCAAGGATGGCGGAGAGGGAGAAGTGAGTGGGCTTAGAAGGGACGGCTACATGGAGTCCGTTTGCTGTGATGAAGTTGTAAATTTGTCTGCCATACGTGTTCCTCCGACGACAGTTCCAGCTGGTATGGTGGACGTTGAAGTCGCCGATACAGATAATACGGTGATGGTTACTGAAAATCTGAGTGAGGTCCGGTACCAGGTCCACAGGCTGACAAGGTTTGATGTAAAGGGATCCAATAATGATGGGCGGCTGGTTGGGGAGCGTCAACTTGATCTCTATGATTACAGTGTTAATGGCGCTAAGCTCGTGGTGCGGCAGGTTGTTTTTTACATAAATAGAAACTCCACCATGTACATTGTACACTGTTAGATAGGGTATACTAAGTCTGGTAATGTGGATTTGCCGGAGTTCCTAGCCTCTTGGCTTTTACCTCCAATCTGATAACAGTGTCTGCGAATATGACATCATTTGAGCAGTGGCAGTATGAAAACAAAAGAGCGGCCCATAGGCCAGACCATCCGAAGGAAGGGGTGCTTTAGGAGCTGCGGTGCTACTCTCTAGGGGAGGAACAGGCAACCACAAGGGGACCTGTATCTTTAAGAGATATACAAGTTCATGCAATTAAGGCTTGAGATCAGTTTAAAAGATAAGTGCTAAACATAACTTGAAGGAAAATGCGGATGTGGAAGGCAAAAAAATTTAAAAACATCAAGGTGGTTCGTAAAGAACAGACCGAGGTCTCTTCCTGTGCAGCCTCGGGTCGTAATCAGGGAGCGTAAATAGAGTTTCGTTATTGATGCTAGGGAGATTTCTGAAGAATTTTTTAGTATGCTTGCGAATAGTAATTTTAATGGTCTTCATTTTAAAACCACGATGAATAATGTCGTTCCTGAGGAAACGGGGAGCTTTGCGGATAATTCTTAAAATGCGGTTCTGCTCTGTCTGGAGTTTGGCTATACTGGATTTGCATGCGAAGCCCCAGACAGGGCAAGCGTAGAGGAGGATGGGGTTGATAATGGATTTATATAACAGGATTTTCTTTTTGAGCTCAAGGTGACTGGAAAAAAGCTGGTGCCCAAGGGTGCTCACTAGTTTCCTTGACTGTTTTTGGATGTAACTGAAGTGCTCGCGCGAAGTAAGTCGGCTGTCCAGATGAACGCCGAGATACTTGACCGAGCGGGCGAAGGACACGGATTGATTGTTGATCATGATGGGGGGGATCCTAATGCCGGAGAAGAATATGGCCTGTGATTTAGCGAGGTTGATTTTAATTTTCCAGTTGCTGTAGTATTTTTCTAGGGAGTAAATGTGCTTTTGAAGGTGGGCGTGGAGATAGTTGAGGTTGCGGTGCTTGGAGATGATACACGTGTCGTCAGCATAGAGGCAGAGGGTGCTATGGGGGGACCGGTGGGTGTCGTTTATGAAGCAATTGAAGAGGAGGGGGCAAGAATTGATCCTTGAGTGACCCTAGCGTTGACGGGTTTGATGTCGGATAAGGTGTTAAGTATTCTGAAGTGAAATTTTGCGTTGATTCAGGTACGAATTAATGATGAGGGGGGGGGAGTTCCATTTTGATGAGCTTGAAGATGATCACAATATTCCAGGCTTTGTCGACAGCTTTTTCGACATCCAACATGATAGCCCCAGCCGGGGTTTTGGTCTGAAGCCCTCCAGCCACGAACTCAACTACCCGAAGGAGCTGGTGGGTGGTGGAGTGAGCAGGCCGGAACCCGAACTGCTCTGGAATGATGAGATCCCTGTCATTAATGAATTTAAGAAGCCTGGTTTGAATAATTCTCTCGGTGATTTTACTAAGGGCGGGGAGGAGAGAGATGGGGCGGTAAGAGACAGGGTCGGAAGGGGTGCCACCGGGTTTAAGGATGGGACAACGATAGAGGTTTTCCAAATGGACGGGAAGTGCCGGTAAGAGAGGACAGCATTAATAATGTGGGTAATATAGAAAATGATTTTAAGGGGGAGAAACTTGAGGGCCCTATTAGATATTTTGTCGATGCCCGGGGATTTTTGTTCTGGAGTTTGCTGATAATTTGGACGATTTCAGAGAGGGGGAGGGGGGACAGGGTCGGGGTGGGGGCCAAAAGAATATTGCTGACTGTCAGACTGATGTTGTCGTGGAATTCGTTGTTGGGGATGTCCAAGGTGAACTGCTTTTCATAGCAGTTCGCGATGGCATTCGCTTTTTCACGGTCTGAGAAGGCCATTCCCGTGATGGTGCTCAGAGGCGGCAAGCGCGTGAATGGTCTTCTCACACGTTTGATCTCCTTCCAGATAGTTTTGTCGTGGTGGGAGAGGGATTCTAAAAATTCTTTTCACCTATTTTGACTATACTTAGCAATATCACTGCGGATGGTTCTGTTAAGGGAGTTAAGACGGTTTTTGATGAGAGGGTTCCTGGTAGCCTGCCATTGCCTACGGATGTCGTTACGGGTTTGGATTTTAATTTTTATATGATGGGGAAGGGAGTTATAACGGGGGGGGGGCGGGAAGAAGAGGCGTCGGCGAGGGATCTTTGGATCTCACAAGTGAGGTTATGGACCGCAGAGTCAAGGTCGGCGGGGCCGCGGATTGTAGGGTTAAGGAGGGTGGAGTTAGTGAAGTTGAATTTAAATTTTTTCCAATTTACTGAGGGGGGGGGGGTATCATAAACGGGCAGAAGGGTGTTCAGGTGGATGGGGAGGTGGTCAGAGTTGAGTTCGTCGAGGGTTTCCAAGGTATATGGGAAGTGCATGTTTTTCATGATGGCGAAGTCAATGGTGGTGGGGGTGGCGGAGAGGGAGAAGTGACAGCTTAGAAGGGACAGCAACATGGAGTCCGTTGTCAGTGATGAATTTGTAGATTTGTCTGTCATACGTGTTCCTCCGACGACAATTCCAGCTGGTGTGATGGGCATTGAAATCTCCGATGCAGATGATACGATGAAGATTGCTGTAAATTTGGATAAGGTCCGGTACCAGGTCCACAGGCTGACACGGTTTAATGTAGAGGGATCCAATGATGAAGGGCGGCTGGTTGGGGAGGGTCAACTTGATTAACTTGTTCTCAACAATTACTGTGTTAATGGTGTTAAGCTCATGGTGCGGGAGGTTATTTTTAACATATATAGAAACTCCCCGGTGAGCACATTTAGTACTGCGCAGCGCAGTGTAGTTTCTATAGTTGGCTATTTTGAGGGGGGAGCGACAAGGTCTAATCTCTTGAACAAGGATCATGTCAACAGGGTTGTTAAGGACAAAGTCCCTGTGCTCGATGATTTTTTGACGGAGGCCGTTCGCGTTCCAAGAGACGAGGCGAAGGGCATTAATATTATGATTACTCCCCATGGTGGTGGTGGGGGGGCTGAGCAAAAGGCCTCTTCTAAGGCGGTCATGATACTGAATAACTTATGAAGGGGGTTGCCTGCCTGACTCATCATGATTTGGACTGCGGTTATAAATTTTTTGATTTGACTGAAGTTTATGTTGAAATCTGAAATTTTTTTTCTAATCTCTTGAATGAGCTGTATGATATCAGAAACTTGCGAGGTGGCGGTAGGAGTATTAGTTTGAGGTTTTGAGTTTGGTGCTTGAGTGGTTTGAACAGTATTATCATTTTTGGCGGTGAGAGGGGTGGGGTGGGAGGAGCAGCAGCAGAGCCTGGGTGGGTTCCTGGAGCGCCTAGGCAAAAATTGCCTGTATCTCCTGGGTGAGTAATATGCGGCTGAGTTTAACATTATTTGAGGTGCACCACAAGGGAGGAGGGTAATGAATAGTCAAGCTGTATATTTTGGTAGGATGATATATTTGATTTTATGCATAAGTCTCTTTCCTCTCAGTCCAAAAAAAAGGGGGGCCACTTTTTTTTTTTTTTTTTTTTTTTCGCCTATTGGCATCGTGAGAGATCTCTTCCTGGATTCTTATATTATTTTAGGTTAATAAGTTATCAGATTAGCTTTTGGCTGTAAGATATTATGTCTTATAAATTAGATTTACAATTCAGAGATAAAATTATAATTTAGCTGTAAGATTGAAGTTATAGGTTAAATTACTAATTCAGAATAGAATTAGGTTAAAGAGTTGTTAATTTAGTTTATTGCTGTATGATAAATATTCTTATAAATTAATTTTACTAATTTAGAATAGACGAGGCTCTTGGCCGCTTGCGGTACTTCCATTGGTGGGGGTCGTAATCCGCCAAGTTGCAAATTTCCTCGTTTGGTATTTTGTTAAGGTTCTGATAGAATTTTAGGGCTAATTTAGCAATTTGTTTATTGATTTTGGATACTCCGAAGTCTCTGCGTATTACATCGTTCCGGAGGAATCTCGGTGCTTTTCTTATAGTTCTGAGGGTTAAATTTTGTGTAGTTTGAAGTTTTTTAAGAATTTTCTGGTCAGCGAATCCCCACACGGGGGCGGCGTAAAGGAGGATGGGTCGTAATACCGTTTTGTACAAAAGAACCTTGTTCTGATAGCTGGCTTCTTGGGAGTGTAAGATTGAAGATAACATTTTCCTTGCAGCATAAAATTTAGATATGGCCTTTTTTATATGAGGTTTCCAAGTTAGCTTGGAGTCAAATGTTACTCCTAGGTAGTTCGCGCTGTCTACATATGGGATCGAGTTTTTATTGATTTTAATGGGGTTTGGTTTAGTTTTTTTTCTGATTTTTGAAAAGATGATACATTTTGTATTTTTTTCGTTAAGGGTGGGAGGAGCTTTGATGTATGAATATACGTTAAGTTTATCGAGGGGGAGCCTTTTAGGGTCGTTTGCTGGCTGGTAGATGGTTACATTAAAACGAAATGAGGAACTTGTCTCTGGCATCCCAAACACGTTTGATTACAACTTGGACTTAATGGATGACGAAAACGACCTGGAAGATGTCGAACAAGAAGGATATGACCGGGAAGAAGGTAACGCTCCAACTGAAATTTGGAATGAAACAGAAAACGAACGTGCTGTTGACATACAGGCTAACACTAGAAAAAGACTTCACCGGGAATATGGGTGGCACAACCACAATAACCTAAGCGGAGAAATTAACAATTTACTGCAAAGCTGCAGAGTAGATTTAAGACCTGGGAGTCCGCAGCGCCAGATGCCTTTCTCCCCACACAGTTCGAGTGTGTAGGACCACAACGTAGCACAAAACCTTGGCACGCAAATACTGGAAGATGCCACATTAAATGCGCCACAATATGATATGAATTCTCCCCAACCTGAACTCGCATTCGATGTGAACTTTAGCCTGAGAAACAGTCAGATTGGACAGGAACTGTTGACTCCTAAGGAGTCGGGTCATGAACTAAAAATTATAGATGCTTGCCAAATAAGTAGATCTGTGACAAATCTGTGCTTTGCAGGTGTTTTCAAATCGGAAAACTCCCTTGATCATAAAAATGAGTCACATTGCCTTATCCCGGAACCTGCAGGACTGGAATTACTTGACTTTGAATACTCAAGTTCATCTGCAACGTCAGGAACAAGTGTGCTAGTGAAGGGTATCACTGCGGATGCCTCTGCGCGGCAGAGAAGGCCTGGCTCGCCAATGCTGAGCAAGCATCGAACCACAGGATCCACAAACAAAAACCTGCAGAGCACTGACCCTGTTGATAGAACTTCAAACTCCAACTCTGCTTTAGAAGCACATAAGGTTAACACTCGAGATAATTTGTGCGAAATCGTTAATACAACCGTGGATACACTAAGTGAGCAAACTGAAAAAACTGTAAATAAACACAGCCCACGGAGGCTCGAGGATGATGACGGGCAGCAAGATTGCCCAAATAATGACCGCTCAAGGCAGTTGAAAAGCGATATTCATCACAAGGAGGCTGTGACCAAGCGGTGCGTGGTGCAGCTGACTGATTGTTTGAAGGATCAATGAAGCCCTGCGAAGACATGTCACATTTCAATGCTGTAATATTGGCTATGTATTTGCCACATTCATACATTTGTACATACTGTATCTCGTGTATTTTGTTGTGGAAAAAAAAAAAAAAAATTTAATAATTTAAAAAAAAAAAAAAAAAAAAAAAAAAAAAAAAAAAAAAAGGTTTGGTACGGTGAGAATGAATGATGGCAATTTGTGGTACATAAGAGATTTTACTCCTCGAATCACAGCTGACATTCTCACTTTATTTTTCTTGACGGTTTTGGTGTTATGGTTGCTACTTTTATCATTTTGCTGGGTCAGGTATACTAACTTAAAAAATTTTATTATAAAATATTTCCTATATATTTATTTTTGGTAGATGTCTAAAAGTCCATTAAAATACATTTTTCCCATTTAATGGACTGTAAATGTATCACCTAAAAGCAGGGATGTCAAACTCAATCTTGTAAAGTGCCAATTTTTTTATTTCAAACTATATCAGCGGTCGAGATAAAATACAACACAAATTTTAAATAAAAAAAAATATTTTATTTAAATTAAAAGTGTACATTAAAATTAAAATGGCATTCAGTCATAGCGGTTAAATACCAGAGCATTATTTCCGACATCCAGATATTTGACATCTTTTCAGCTTCATTGTGTCATCGATGTTTGGCGTCAAAGCTGTTGTACTGATTTTGAGAAATAACTGAAGATCCTGCAAGACATTCTGCTAGACATTCCTTAATTGTTGCTTCACATCTGTTACATTTCGGGGTGCCCGAATCTGGCTGCCTAGCAAGTCCCATCCATGTTCGATTGGCGAAAGGTCTGGTGACATTGCTGGCCAAGGAACAGTATCAAAAGCACTTAGACAGTCCACATATATGCGAGCCGTATGTAATGTGGCATTATCTTGTTGGGAAAATGGCCCCAGAATGGCGTGCCATGAAGGTAACACAAACGACCGCACGATTTAATCAACATATCGTTGAGCTCTTAAAGTTGTACGCAGTATGACTAGAGTGAACTGCTGTCGTAAGAAATAGCACCCTACACCATCACACCGGGGGTAATGGCTGTGTGCCTGTGTAAAACAAAGGCTGATAGGGACCGCTGGCCATAGCACCTCCACACACGTATTCGATGGTCATCTGCTGAAAGACTGAAGCGTGATTTATCGCTGAACACTATAGGATGCCAGTCTGCAGACCCGCCATGATGCTCGGCTACGACACCACTCCAAACGACTTTGTCGATGTTATGGGGTTATGGGCAGACGTCTTAAAGGTCGTCGTGAGAGTAACCCCACCTCAGCTAAGCACCGTGAGAGGGTGGAAGGTACCACAGGTGGTATGGAATAGACTGTAGCAGTTAGGATGGCGGACATTGATGACGTTGTGTCAGTTCGGGCCGGTCGCATAATCATCCGATCTTGCCTCGCATTCGGGCACCTTGGCCTTCCAGGGCCATCGTTCCGCGGATGAGTTCCTTGCAGCAACCATTGCTGCCAGCATCTTTGCACAGAAGTGTCCGTTCGGTGCATGTTGCGGCCTATTGTTCGGTGTGACCAGCCAGTTTCATGCATCCCGACTATACGACCACGTTCAAACTCGTCTAATTGCTTATAAGATCTTCGGCAACGTCGTAAAGGCATTATTGGTTGTGTCTCTACGGAACTGTAACGCCGATAACGAGCAAAGAGAAACCGTTCACATTTTTAACACGTTTTATAGGATGCTAGTTGAGCAGTAGAAAATCGCTCTATGACCGAAGTTAACACTCCACGGCTTTGCAAATTTAATCATTTGCATACTTGATATAAAAGAATATGCATGCGAAATTTCGAAATGGTCGGATTAATATTTAGGGGTGTTTCGTTTTCTTTCTTTCTTTCTCTCTCTCTTTTATATATATATATATATATATATATATATATATATAAGAATGTATATTGTTATTGTATAAATACTGTTTGAAAGAAAGCAGTGGTTATTTCTTCATTGCAGATTGATGTGGATGGAAAATGAAGATATTTCTGGCAGCCTTATTCGCCGATTGAATGGGTTATTAGAATACTGTTGGTTTACACGCATTTCATGCTTAACATTAAAAGAGTAATTCCAAGATTCAAGATTGCTTAACAATGAAATGGAAGCAACGTAATATGCTGCGCAAACAAGATCGAGTAAGTAGATATAACCCTAAAAAATCTTTGGATTCATCTTTATTTTCAATACAAAACAAGCCTAAACCTGAACGACAATATGAAAGCTAGCTATCTATCATTTCAGCGTTCTTGATCACACTCAAGAAGAACATTCAAAGATTTCTTAAACGTACTTCTTTTGGTCTATATACTAAACAAACTTGGCCATATTTACACAGAATATTACGTAGTTTCCAAGTTACTCTTAGATTGTACGCAAAACCAGATTAATTATTCAAAATTACTTACATTCCGAAGCATCAAAGAACTGGTAATTTGCAATAAAACCGTCTCGAGCTACGCTTCCGTCTGCGACGAATTTCACAATGATACTGTTATCCATTGAAGTTAGGACGGGAGGCATTACAGTTCCACAGTACCTGAAAGTTAACCTCAGTGAATATCCTTGAATCGTGTGTAAAATGCATACATTTTCTTGTTTTTTTTTTCTAAACATGAAATGTCACTGATGTTGTTTTATATTTTCACCTAAACACTCGACGGGTGTAGGGATTTTCGACGGGTGTAAGGAACACTGTAAACTTTCGCTAAGCTAGTCATTTCACATACTAAACGCTATCGGTAGTTAAAATGAATTGGTTTATTTAAGTTTTTGCTTTAATAAATTAATAATTTCAATTTAAGCAACCGATTCCTGTAATTAAAATTAAAAAATTTATTCCTTCATATTTCAATACAAAAATTAAATAGAGAGTGACTCAATTCGACTGTCTCATAACAGAATTTTTTTTTTTTCAAATTTTACAGAAAAAAATTTAGAAAATAGAAAAATAGAAAAAATTTGAAAAATTGGTATGGTGGGTCCCAAATGTTTGCAACTATAGCACGTTACCATTCGCTTTAAAAAGCTTGAATAAATATTTTGATTGATGCCCAACTTGACAATGTATCCCCCCGGAGGTAACTTACCCCACTCAGGGGGGCAATGACATCACAAACAACAAAATTGTACCCCGGCTATTTTTAACAACAATGATTTAAACAATTAATTATCGCGATCATTGAGTCATAAATAAACACTTTTGTACATAATTATGTTAAATTTTGTCCTATTCTGCCATATTAAAAAAATATAAAATTTGAAAGTTTTCGCTCGAATTTAAAAAAAAATGCTTCCTAGTTCTAGATTTTTTGATAACAAAGCCGGATATAAAGTTTCATGAAAATCCATTAATATTTGTGGCTGCTATAGTGTACATAGGAAATGACCACAGACATCAGAGACAGGCGGATATCACTCCAAAATTAGTCAAAACGTGAACATGATGAACATCACGTGATGGGCATGTTGAATAGAATAGACCTATAAAAAACAAAACTGTGTCAATGTGCAGTTATAATATTGGGAATGTATAAAACTTTTTCGGGAGTAAGGGAGACCGGAGCAAGTTGATGCATTAAAAGTTTTTGATGCATTAAAATTTAAAAAAAAATGCTTCCTAGTTCTAGATTTTTTGATAACAAAGCCGAATATAAAGTTTCATGAAGATCCATTAATATTTGTGGCTGTTATAGTGTACATAAGAAAATGACCACAGACATCAGACAGACAGGCGGATATCACTCCAAAATTAGTCAAAACGTGACGTCATACGTCACATGATGAACATCACGTGATGGGCATGTTGAACAGAATGGACCTATAAAAACAAAACTGTGTCAATGTGCAGTTATAATATTGGGAATGTATAAAACTTTTTCGGGAGTAAGGGAGACCGGAGCAAGTTGATGCATTAAATGTTTTATTTCATTTTTTTTTATATTTTCATATTTACTTTAAATGTTTTCAAACATACTAAAATTTATTTTATTTCTTCATCTATAGCTAGAATCAATTAAAATTTATGAGATTAAAATCAGAAACCGATAAACGATTGTTCGGTATAGTATTGTTCAGTTAGACGTTTAGTTTGAATGATTAGAAAGATTGTTTAGTTAGAAGTGGAACTGTATCAATCTGAGTGACTTGGGCAAGATGACACTGATAAGGAAAATGTTAGTGTAATAATAAAAATGTAATAAAATAAAGTTTTATGGAGTACATATTATTATTTTCAATGTTAAAAAATTAGGGAAAAAAAAGAAAAAAATAGACATTATTTAAGATGTTGTGTGTGATGGTTTCTAAGAAAAAGAGTTCAGAAATTTTCAAAATCTAGTTTAGGGCCTTGTTTAATACAACTTTTCAGGCTGAGTCTATAAAACAAAACTGTATGTCCTGCGATAATTACAACTCATGAATTCCTGTTATAAATTTTATCTTATTAAATAAAATGGAATATTAAAACTAAAAAAAATATAAATAAATAAAACTGCTTGAAATTACTTTTGGTTAATCTTGATGTGTTAAACTGAAACAATTTAACATTTCCAAGTTACGAGCAAGTATATTAAGTATATACAAGTAGAGCCATCTTCACTCAGCAGGTTTGACAGGATCTTATAATAACTGCAATAGGTAGCGAAGCGTGAAGGGGATCTGGGGAGACAGTGTCTGCCCAAACAAATCATTACCAAGTTATTTTCTTTTCAACCATCCACCACATTTTGTAACAGTGGCGGCTCTTAACTTCAGAAATGGGTGAGGCAGATTAGGCGGTGGGATTCCCCTTACTCCTCAACTACGAACATCATCAAAATAAATCACTCTACTGGAAGTAGTGTTGTCAAATATTATCTAAAAATAGCCAAACGAATCTGAAAAATTCGCCAAATACTAATAATAAAAACCCATTCAGCCGATAACGTCAATTGAAGTAGCGTTTATCCTGCGTCCCCTGCTTCACCTTGTAAAGAACCATGCTACCCAACCGGGACTCGAACCCTGAATCTTTGAACTGGCCAACCGACGCTCTACCGTTGAGCTACTGGGACGAAATTGCAAGCTCTTATCGTTGAGGTGGACTCTGCATTCTCCACCCTCCAATAACAGATTGGCGGGCAACTGACCATCTGACTGATCACCTCCTGCTATTTTTACCTGAAGTTAGCCTCCTGTAACTACTACCCAGGTTAGTATTCTGCGTGGTCGTTATCCTCTCAATTTAAAATCAGCGCTCAATGTTCCAGAGTCCACTGACACTGAATTCGTATTAGTTGTCCCAAGGTCACTTTCAGACCTCCGACATCAGAGAAAAGGACATCAATTCCTTTTCTAAAAAGTTTCATCTCTGCAAATCATCCCCCTCTAATAAACCAATTTGGTTCTCGAAAGTTCGTTCAAATCCCTCTTCAGTAGATAAAATTAAAAACTGTATTCTTGTTGCCATGGAAATTTCTAATAAAGTGACCTAAGCTTATAAGTAGATTCTGCTCTCAATTAATTTTGATCAATGAATCCCTTTATTTCATTCCTATTAACTTATATGAACTTATTGTGTTCCCTCCATATTTTCTGTTAAAAAAAAAAAAAGCTGTGTTAACTGTTCTTATTTTCTCGGCTCTTTCTTATTCTTTTGACCCTTTTTATTTATATTTTTTCAAATTTTTCTTTTCTAAATTATATTCTAAATTTCTGTTTTTGTTTTTCATGTGCCTAATTTTTTTTTCTTTTTCATATATTTTCTTTTTATATATTTTCTAAATTTTACTTTTAAAATTTTATTATTTTCTTTAATTTTAATCTATTTTTCTTTATATTATTTATGCATCACTCTAAATTTTATTTTTCAATGATCTTTTTATCTATATTCGCAATAACCCTTTTCCCATTTTTGAAAATTTGGCGTACTTGTCAAGTTCAAATATAATGTAAAACTCTCTGTTGAATCATAATATTTTTCATCAATTGTTATCTTTCTAGATTTAAATAAATGTTCGTTTGGCGGGATGGTAGACCTTGGGTGCCTCCTGAGTGCAGGAGGTATCCTTTCCCGGTCGTGCAGCTAGCTACTCTAAACCCAGTATGTGAGTCGCACGATCTGAGGTCTTCAGTCCTCCGATATCTTTGCACTAACCTACTGGGTTAATTGGCACTGGCGCCATTGTAAAGAACCTTGTTGTCTCAACCAGAAATCAAACCCTGGATATCCAAACTCACCAGCGGACTCTCTACCGTAGAGAAACTGTGACGAAACAGCAAGATTTTATCGTTAAAGTGAACTCTCTGCAACCTCACGAGTCCCCACTACTTTATAAGTGCATAAGATATTTTCTAATAATGTATAATTAAAATGAGGTTTGCTTGGTAGTTGGCATTTTAAAAGTAGCCCCTGTCCACCCAAATTCCGTTCAGACTTCGCCACAGACCACAATGTTTCGAAAACTAAGAGCCTAATACGAAGTCGAATTAATCATCCTTGTAGGGCTGTATGACTTTCAAAATGCCATAAATTACTCTCTCACTTTTCCCAGCAAGCTCTTTCAGTTGTCAACGCATAACCATTAAAAAGTTTAAAAAATGGAAATTTTCAGTCATCTATGAATTGAAAAGACGATTGCTCAAAGTTTGCAAGAGCGTTGTAAAAACTAATTATTGATCTAGAAACTGGATTTGATTCTAAATATTTTTTTCACTTACTACTTCTATCTAACATTGATATAGTTAATGTTACGACGTATTCTTAGGAATTGTGGGTGTGTGTTCAGAATACAAGAATGAGTTCAAATTTTTGGATAAATACGTTTATTCGCAAGCACACCGTAAGCATAAACACGATATAGAAAAACAGCACTTACATGCTCCATTTTTTTCATAAAACAGCAGCTATTATTCCCAAAACATTGACGAATGTGTATTTAGAGAAAAAGTAAGTTATGTGAAGCGAGAACTCGCTCAGACACAAATGTTTATTTTTCTTCGAAAAAGATAGCTTACAATATCAAAATAGATTAAGCAACCTTGAAACTAAGGAGTTAAATCTAGACAAGAAAGCATTTGTTATATAAAACAATTTACCCATCACTTACCTTCCAATACGGGCACCGTTAGTGTCTTCTATCTGAACATAATCAAATGCACAGTTTCCATCTTCTTCGAGCACAAATGTCGAGAAGGTCAACTGGACAACAAACCCTTCTGGAGCCCTGATGAGCCAAGTGCAGGATATGGAATCCGGATACCTGTCTGGATGGAGAGGCGAGGAAATTTGACCACTGCTGTTTACCATGATGCCGCCACAACCTGCAAAAATATTTTAAATGGCATTGGAAATAGGAGACAATTTCACATTGAGTATAAATATGCTGCAATAAATTGAATCTTTGCAAATGATAATTTGGTTCTCGACTAACATGTTTTAATCCGCGCATAGGCGCCGACTACTGGGTGGGGGGCACAGGAGCACCAGCCCCCGCTGAAATTTCAAGATATTTTTTCTAACTTCATTTTTTTACTTAAAGCCAGAAAATGCAAATTTCAATTATTGAAACAGAGAAAAAATTGAAAAAAATTCCTATAAGCATAAATGTCGCATTTCAATTCAGTCTTGATCACATCTTCCTTACTACAGGGCCATAAGCTATCTCGCACACAAACCAAGTTTATTTTTACCCCAGGAAACATGGTTATGCTAATGACGAAAACACATGGCTAGCAGCACCTTTTTGACTGACCACTTCGTTCAAAGAGAATAAGGAATATTGACAGCTATGAGAATATGAGATCGGCATTTCCAAAAACTACTGTCTCCATTAATAACTATAAATGAGAACCACGAAGTTGGGGATGACTTATTTGGCTACTGTGTACCAAAGATCTCTCATTTGTAATTGCGCCTCGATTCTATATATCATACCAGTTCCATAATTCCAGGTGGTACTGGGAGACAGCAGTGTGGACCTGACCTATCTCTCGGTTTACATATTTAATTCCACACCACTGGGATTCGTCCACAGACGACACAGCTAAGGCCCATAAGAGGACAGGTGGCATATTGCTAGACGACTGACTCAACATAGACACAACGCCAATAATAGAAGAAGTGGCCTTAATACCACACAATCACACCCCCAGGGAACAGCTCGGTAAGTAGAAGCCCAAAGTCTCACGACTCCAGGAGAACTCAGGATTCCTGAGGGGAACTTCCCTTTATTGAAGAAACCTGAGCGAGAAAATACCCCCAACTCCATAGGGAGCGCAGGGGTAGCCATGAAGAGCAGGAATCGATAGTTGTCGAATGCAGTGGCTGCCTAAAGGAACCAAGGAAGCCAAGTAAACTTGGCACAATTTACATAATTTGGATAATTTAGCAGGGGATTTCGACTGTGCATAATAGTATATCCGTTTGTAGTTGCGAACCCCGCGGGTAGTTTTGTGTCCGTGAGCGTCAGCCATTATCACCAAGCACCTTTGTCAGCCATTAGCACCAAGTCGTTTGAGAGCAGAGAGCTAGAGTTATTAATTATGAGAAAATAGAAATGCCCGATTCGTAAGAACTTCGTGGAAAATGGTTGCATTTTGTTAAAGGACTTGGCAAATCTTCAACTGGTGTGATCTCAGATGGGTGACGCTTGTAGTGTTGAAGGCAGTGTAATGTTTGGGTTCTGTTAATAAAGATTTCATTTCGGTTTGTGGTGAAAAAAGAACGTAATATTTCTGTGCTATTTGTAAAGGTTGCGTTTCGGTTTGTAATTAAGAAAATATACTTATTTTTCACGGATAAATTTAAATTAGAACAGAAAAAATTTCTTATTGCTTGAGAAATCCCCAAACTGCTGAAAGACCTGCGTATTATATTAAAATTCATGCAGATGTTGAACTAAGAGCAACACTATATGATAAGTATATATATGTTATAATGGCTCTGCAAATTTGCATCGCATTCAGCAAAATTGTACTGATAGGTGTTTTTGAATTAATATATCTATACCAGAGCTTTCGTTTCAAGTGCTTAGTGAAACATGGCAAGCTACAATTTTACCAAAAATGGGATTTTTCCAAAAATAGCTGCATACAGCTAGATATCATTTGATGGAGAAAGCCCAGTTTGGAAAAAAAATGCAGCTAGTCATATAATATTGTTCTAAGCCCTTCATTTATACGTTTATGCTTTCTTAATGAAACTCGTTTCAACATATCTTACACAAATCTTACACAACTGATGGGATCTTCCCGGCCGTCCAAACAGTTACCTTACACCTTTCTGGTAGGTCGGAAGGTCTGGGTCTCAACAACTGATGGTATGAACAACCAGATTTATATATACAGATGAACAACAAATGACAAATCACACGGATTCAAATAGTCACTTTATTTTTAAAAAATATCCTACGGACGTACAAATAATAGCCAGAGCGCTTTCGGACATTTTACATGTCCATCCTCAGTAGCGTTACAATTAGAAATGATGCCAACGAGCTTAAATACACTATAGAACTTTCAAGAAAAAGTTTACATATCATGAATTGCCAATTATAAAAATAAAAATAAAACTAGAAAGATCAATCATGCTTAAGGCATTGATTATGAAACACTTTCCAACATCAATGTAATTTTATTTAAACTTGTCAAAAATGCAATACATTCCTCGGTAATATTTTAACTCTTATCACAGTACTACATTAATTTATTATATTTGAAAACTTAAACCTTCATCGAAAAAAATGAACTTCATTCAAATGACGGCATTGAAATATAAATTGCCTGGTTTAAACATCTCTAAAATGTAATACATTCCTCGGTAATAATTTTAGAATTATCATAATACTACAACAATTTATTGTATTTGAAAACTTCATCGAAAACAACTGAAATTCATTCAAATGACGTCATAGAAAAAATAACACGAGAGGCTCTCTCTATAAAAGCAGAATTTCATTCATAAATAATTTCCCATTCATGTCATTCATCACAATACTATATTAATTTATTTTATTTAAAAATTAAGACCATGGAGCTACAAGTAATTAAACTCTATGCGTAAAACTTCATCGAATAAAATCGTCCTTCTCTTCGTAAAATCAATGAATATTTCATTCATATCAGCTACGCAGACTCCATGGACTAATTGATTTTGTGTTAAAGAAATATCGCAATTCTAATACAACTAATTCTACATATTTTGCTGTTTACATTTTCCATAAGTGAAAAATAGGCTTCGTTGCAGAAATAATCAAATTTGGATGAGCATTTAAACTCAAATATATTGTAATTGCGATGTTTCAGTATGTAGATGCACAGAATTTAAGCAGAAATAAAGTGATTTTAGAACGTATACAACACACAATATGAATTAAAAAGAGCTTTAAAAATCACGATTTTGAGACAAGATGGATGCCATATATAATTTTGAAGTAGGTCACGTGATCGTTTCATATCATGGTCACGTGATCGCTTCATATAAGAGGTGTTATTATTATTTTAATTTTTATTTAAAAAAACTACTGAATATATTTCGCTGATTTTTTTATTATATATTTTATGGAACAATATGAATATTACCTAAAATTTTCGAAGCAATTTGGGAATTTTAAATCCGCTTAAAAAATGCTTGAAAACTTAGGTCCCATAGGGCTCAATGTATTACATTTTTTCAACCCAGGTTCAATCCAAAACTAATTGGGTGATATTATTTATTTATATTCCCATAGGTCCTACAGACCGTCTAAACAACATACTACAATTTCATTTTGATTAAGTCATTTTTACGGCAGTTATCGTGCTAACGGACAGACAGACAGGCAGACAAACAGAATGAACAAAGTCATAAACACTTTTCAACTTTGTTGTAAAGTGTTAATAAAAATAAAAATTAAAAATAAAAATGTAGACCATGGATCAGATTACAATTTACACAAAGCTTAAAGAGCAAAAAACTGCTAAGCTGTTTAAAAAATTTGGATTTTTTCAAAAAACACACAATAATTATAAATCAGTGTAGCTATGCAAAGGCTTAACATGTACTGCCACTGAGGATGGACATGTAAAATGTCCGAAAGCGCTTTGGCTATTATTTGTACGTCCGTAGGATGTTTTTTAAAAATAAAATGACTATTTGAATCCGTGTGATTTGTCATTTGTTGTTCATCTGTATTTAATACTGTGACGTGTCGCCACTCTTAGCATAGCCGATTTATATAATTTGAATGTGACGAAATCTTAAAGTTTTTTCACATATCCTAACTCCAACCTTAATTTTTTCTTATATCCTAACTCCAACCTTGATTTTTTTTTTCAACTTATTATACTTTACCCTCTATGGGTGTGGGTCAGGCTCGGATACTAATTCCGAGATTAGTCCTTGACAAACGGGCCATGATCGTCCTTTTCAACTTCGGCCCATCATGCGCATTATTGATAATGAAAAAAGTAAATGCAATGGGCCCGGCCCACCGGGAAATCTCCACAGATCCCACCAGCCATATTCGGGGTAATAAACAATATGCTGGAGAGCATTACGTGATGGACTCTTGTAGTGCCTTGTAGCCCCCTTCCCCCACTTTCGAAGAGAGAAAAATGCAATGCGTATACGATATGGTATCTGATAAGTCAACGAGTGAGTGAATTTTGGAGTCTAAGAGCTCAAGTTGTACAACTGGTAAACTAGAGAAGAACAGGTCTAAAAGGAGTTTTTGTATAACTTTAACATACAATAAATAGAACAGATGATTTCTTTCTTTCGACCCAGATCGTCCGACCTATCCCAAAAGTGTAAGGCATCTCTTTAGACCGCCGGGACAGTGCCACCCTATTTAGACCGGTACTCAGCGGAGGCGACATCCATAGGCACCGTATCCTCTTTCTCCAGCCACCAACCGCCCTGAAGGATTTTCGGACCCAGAGAGTTAACGTACTCGTTCTTCGCGTGAACAAGGGGACAGTTTGAACAGAGGCGGGAATCCAACTCGTGTCCTCCGAGTGCAATCCCCATGCCTTAACCACTGGACTATCCCATCCCAAAACTGTTGCTTCTAAAACAATAATTTCCAAAAATTCCCTGAGAAAGTAGACATATATCAGTTAGGTGTCTACAGTTGCTTCAATGGCATTATAAGCCCCTTTAGACAGGCTAATATAACAAACAGTATGCGCCCTTGGCAACCACTAAGAACGAACTGCCGTTCGTTATTCGATTCATTTTTTTTTTGGTTTGTTAAGGACGCATACTGTTCTTTTGGCCTAAAGTAAGGGGCTTATAATGTTCTCGAAACAATTTAATCACCTAACATATTTTCTTTCTTCAAGGAAGTATTGTAAGTTATTATAGCTTTATAGAACTAAACTTTGAATTTTTTGTACTCATATAACTTTGTCGGGTTGTGCCCCCCCCCCCTCCACACACACACTGAGATTTTGAAAACTCGGCGCCTATGAATCCGCGGTGTACCAAATCTTTCAGTCAGTGCACTAAATAAATCTCTGTGCAACTCATGCTAAAATTTTAATTACATCTCACCAATTTCTATTGCTTCGTACTGTGCGTTAAATCCTAGATTCTGTACGCTTCCGTCTGTCTCAAATTTCATCCAGAGGAGGTTGTACGTAGATACGATGCTGTCAGGGGCGCTGTTACCGCACAGTTGCGCCAGTCTGGGGCTATTTTCGGAACCGCCATCTCGTATCTGAAAGAACACGCGTAAAAACAGAACAAATTTAAAGGACAAATCTATAGTTTAAAAATTAACGAATTTAATATTTCTGTTAAATAAAAAATTTGATGTTGGCAACACATGACTTTCCTTATATAATGTAATGAATTTACTACTTTTACAGTAAAAATAATAGGTTTTTTCTCTTATAGTAGATACTAATATTCTTTCCAAGATATTGAATTTTCGACAATTAGTCGTCATTTTCATTGATTTAGCGTCATTTTTATCCATTTGGCGATATTTTCGTTAATTTGGCAACATTTTAAAAAGTCGCCAAGTTGGCGACATTCCGCCAAATTCGTCGCCAAAATCTCGCCAAGCGTTATGCACTAAGAAATAAGTTATTCTTACAGCAGATAAATGACTATTGGCGTTCAAATACAAAAGTATTACTCAAAGTATATTTTTTCGTGAATGGAACGAACTAGATCCACGAGAGTGATGTCACCCAATTTATCGCATGGTATTATATATGAAAAGTGAACATGTTTCTCAAGAGGAAATATTTTTATTTTTATTTATATGACTTTTTGATAATTTTTTTGACAAATGTACAATATCTCAACGGTACATGTTAGCGTTCTAAAATTTATGTCAATCGTTTTCTAATGAAAAATTACATAAGAAATGTCTATTTGCCTAACTTTATTAGAGGTTTTGATTTTTTGACGATTTTTTCAAAATTTCATACGAAAATTTAGGCGGGTTTTGAACATTCGATTGCGTATAAAAACAATAAGCTTCCAGTGTTTACGGATTGTGATTTTTGTACCAAATTTGATTTGAATCGGTCCATTCGTTCGTCAGTTATCGTCTCCATAGACTCACTGACACACACACACACACAGACATACTTTCACACATACACACACACACACACACACACACACACACACACATACACACACACACACAGACATCACTTCAAAAATGTTTGATTCGTGATCAGGGATGCTTGAAACGTGCTCTCCCGTCGAAAACTCGCATTCGAATTTTCGACCCCGTCACATTACTTTCCTTATACATTATGCATATAAGGAAAGTAAAAATGAATTTGTGAAAATGATGTATAGAGAAGAGTGGGGGAAAATGAACCGCCGCCGCGGAGCACATATATCTGTTGCAACGATAACTCATCGTTGGTTATCATCCGAAATCAACTATACAGTCGAACTCGGTTAATACGAAAAGGTAAGAAAATGTAAAACTCCTCGTATTAGCCGTTACTCGTAAAACCCGTGAAAGGCAAAAAAAAATTAAAATGCACACCGTAATAAAAATAATTACTAAAATTAACTTGGGTAATTTTCTTAGTGCAAAATTAACTTTATGTCATTCAATAAACATAGAATTTTCAGTCCTCATATAGATTAGGTTTATTACTTTCCCTTCAATACATGGTAATGTATAGGGAAAGTATTGGAATCATGTCGAAAATCGCAGTTCGAGTTTTCGACGGATCTACACGTTTCGAGACCTCTAGAATACGAAAAATCTATTTTTAGCGTGACGTGTGTGTGTGTGTGTGTCTGTGTGTGTGTGTGTCTGTGTGTGTGTGTGTGTCTGTGTGTGTGTGTGTCTGTGTGTGTGTGTGTGTGTCTGTCTGTGTGTCTGTCTGTCTGTGTGTCTGTGCAAGGTATGTATCCACTCTAACTCAAAAACTAATGAACCGAATTTCATAAAATTTGGTAGGTGAGACCTTTGGGAGTGACCCTGGTGCTGATTTGTTTTTAGTACAGTTCGGAGAAAAAGAGCCTGCCTTTTTTTGCGAAATAGCCCTCGAAAATCTCATGTATTTACTCTAGCTGCAACACAAATTGACCAAACTTCACAAAATTTGGTAGATAAATCACATGTGGGATACTCTGGTGCTGATTAGATTTTAGTACGAATTGGAAAAGAACAACCTGCCTTTTCTTTATGAAATGACCAGCAAAAATCGCCAATATCTTAAAAAATTCTACATATGTTCAAATGTATTAATTAAATGCTTGTTTCATACGTAATTTTTGACGAGGAAAAGAATAAGAAAAACTCCATTACTCTAGGACTAACCGTTCTTGAGATAGTTGGGATTTTTCGCATTTTTTATGCCGCCTTTAGAAAAAAGTCCAATTACCAAATAAAAGCAGAAATTTAATTAAAAATGCAGATTTAGTGTCATTTTGTGCAATTAAACTGAATTTAATGAGTTCTTGAAGAAATAAAGAAAAAATGAATTTGAGTCCGCAGGAAAAGTCATGTGTAGCCCACATCTGATTTTTTTCTTGCAGTGTAAATAAATGCACATATGGTTGGTCTCATTTAACTTAATTGCATCTTAACAGTTATTGAAAAAATCAGTAAGTTTTGATTTTTTGGTTGGCATATTTATTTGTGCATCTCGTATATCTCAACGTAAAACGCCGAGAGCCATCTGCATGCTTTCTTCATTTGGTCGCGTCTCATAAAATCGCATTTTAAAGTGTCTAAGACATTTTTAGCTTCAACGTAAGTTACAGGTGTTGATGTTTCGTCCGAATTTTCACTATCGCTCTCATCATTATTGCTTTCCATATATACATAACGTATAAGGAAAGTATTGTGACGGGGTCGAAAATTCGAATTCGAGTTTTCGACGGTAGAGCACGTTTCAAGCATCCCTGATATCGAATCGAACATTTTTGAGGGGATGTGTGTGTGTGTGTGTGTGAAAGTATGTGTGTGTGCGTGTCAGTGAATCTGTGGAGACGATATCTCGCGAACGAATGGAGCGATTCGATTGAAATTTGGTACAAAAATCACAATCCATGAATACTGGAAGATTAGTGTTTTTAAACGTATTCGAATGTTTAGAACCCCCCTAAATTTACGAGTGAAATTTTGAAAAAATCCTCAAAAATCAAAACCTTTAATAAAGTTGCGTAAATAGACATTTCTTATGTAATTTTTCATTAGAAAACGATTGACATAAATTTTAGAACGCTAACATGAACCGTTGAGATATTGTACATTTGTCAAAAAAATTATCAAAAAGTCATATAAAATAAAAATAAAAATATTTCCTCTTGAGAAACATGTTCACTTTTCATATATAATACCATGCGATAAATTGGGTGACATCACTCTCGTGGATCTAGTTCGTTCCATTCACGAAAAAATATACTTTGAGTAATACTTTTGTATTTGAACGCCAATAGTCATTTATCTGCTGTAAGAATAACTTATTTCTTAGTGCATAACGCTTGGCGAGATTTTGGCGACGAATTTGGCGGAATGTCGCCAACTTGGCGACTTTTTAAAATGTTGCCAAATTAACGAAAATATCGCCAAATGGATAAAAATGACGCTAAATCAATGAAAATGACGACAAATTGTCGAAAATTCAATATCTTGGAAAGAATATTAGTATCTACTATAAGAGAAAAAACCTATTCTTTTTACTGTAAAAGTAGTAAATTCATAGTAATTTTTCCATAGAAAACGATTGACATAAACTTTAGATCGCTAGCATGTACCATTCTCGATATATTGCACATTTTTCAAATAAATTTATCAAAACATCTCATAAATTAAAAAAAAATATTAACTGTTGAGAAACATGTTCACTTTTCATATGTAATATTATGCGATAAATTGGGTGACATCATTCTCGTGGATCTAGCTCGTTCCATTCATCAGAAAAGATACTTTAAGTAATAATTTTGTATGTGAACGTCAATAGTCATTTATCTGCTATAAAAATAACCTATTTCTCCGTTCTTAACGCTTGGCGAGATTTTGGCGACGAATTTGGCGGAATGTCGGCATTTTGGCGACTTTTTGAAATGTTTCCAAATTAACAAAATTCTCTCCAAATGGATAAAAATGACGCTAAATCAATAAAAATTACGACTAATTGTCGCAAAATTCAATATCGTGGAAAGAATATATGTATCTACTATAAGAAAAACCTATGCTTTTTACTGTAAAAGTAGTAAATTCAATGCATTATATAAGGAAAGTCATATGTTGCCCACATCAGATTTTTTTGGCTCTTCTGGAGGATATCTTTTAAAATTCCATCCTCTGTTAAAAGTCCAGTTACTTCAATTTCATTATCAACAATAATCCGCCGTCTAACGAACAACCTTGATAGGAATTAAGATATCTTTCTTCTAGCCATTCCGATAACGGTATTAGATCGCCTTCATTCTCACAGTCAGAAATGTTGTTTTCCTCCTTACAGTTGTTTGTAAGACCTGTTTTTTTTAACACAGTTCTGAATGGTTAAATTTGTCACACTTTTCCATGCGTCGTTCAAGAGATAAATGGATTCCAGGAAATTTACTTTTGGTTCTAAATTTTTCTCCATTTTTTTCACTCAGTTGTAAAGTTAGAAAACGTCTGAAGAAACACTTAAAACTTCTGATAACCCCTTGGTCCATCGGCTGTAAAACGGAAGTTGCATTCGGAGGCAGAAATATAAGCTTAAATGTTTTTTTCAGATTTGGTACTAATTAGGATTTCTGTTTTCGTCGAAAAGGAAAGAATCGCATTTAAGTGGGCAGATATTTTTCTCGTATTAGCCGAGATTCTACTTTTGTGCTCGTAAAAAACGTAAAACTCTTAATGTAGTTAAATAGTGAACTAAACTTAACGTGCAGATTGCTCGTTTTAGCCGTGCTCTCGTTTTAGCCGTGATCGTATTAACTGAGTTCGACTGTATATTAAATTGGAAACACTATCGTCTGAAATCAAGTATGCTAAATAGAAAACGCATTCATCTGGAATCAAATATGCTAAATGGAAAAGACTGTCATCTGAAATCAAATATGCCAAATACAAAGTACTGTCATCTGAAATCAAGTATGCTAAATAGAAAACACTTTCATCTGAAATCAAGTATAAGAATAATCAAGTATAGAAATATGAATAAATTGGCGAATTTTCAAGACTACTTTTGATCGCTTCTTTTTAAATGCTGTCCTGGAACAAATCAAACAGAGCACAAAAAAAATGAACCGGGCTCAGCAGAAATAATAATTCTGCTGAGCTGAATAATAAATATCAATAACAGATGATTTTACTTTAAATTATAGAAGATATTAAAAGCAAATTGCTGAAACTGCTCTGCTGCAAAAACTGCTCTACTGCAAAAACTGCTCTGCTGCAAAAACTGCTCTGCTGAAAAAACTGCTCTGATGCAAAAACTGCTAAAATGTAAAATATACATTAAAAATACAGGATAAATAAAAATAACAACGATATCAACCGAGTTCGGAAGCGAAAAGCAGCCTCTATCTTTAGGATTTAAAGACATAACGACACTCCAATGGTAAATGGGTGCCTTATCAGACACCTTACCTTTGTTGAAGTACTTGCTGTATCTTTATATATCACAACGAACGGTGGTCGCGTCAAATTCGTGACTTTGTCCATTCTGAAACTAACTTTCTAATTTATAGCCTTGTAGGTAGAGCTACAATGCGCTCGGTTTGTCTGACATACCTGTCCTGGCCAATTCAACCATTTGTTTTGGTTACATTTAAATGTAAAATATATATGAAATTCGACATTAATGAGCAAAAGCACCGTTTATACGTTTCAAATTTACACTACTTTATCAGTTCTACGTCATTTGTAAGTTAAACCACCTGTCATTGCTATAATAGCTCAATTGTACATAGTTATATATAGTTAATTGTTCCATCTACTGTTTCAATTTATTTCTTTTCTCATTTCAAGGCACGGCCGAACACAATGAGAATTTAATCTCCTTGTGTTCGGCCAGATTTCTTTTTCAAATACAGTTCTAGAAAACACCCTTCATTATTTCCCGCATCCTATAGATTAGAAGTATCTTATCAAAGTTATTAATCAAAGTAAAATGCCCTAATTGTAATTCGAGTAAAAGCTTATTGACAAATAACATATGACTTTTTGAAAAAAAAACAATAATTACTTTCTTGGTTGCAAATTTTCAATCAATTTTTTTTTCACGTCTTAGCCATTATGCATTTTAGAGAATATTACTGTTTCCTAGGAAACAAATGAATATATAATAAATTAAAACAAAAGCAAAAAACTTATAAATCCGGACTGTGCAACAAAGGACTTCCAAGAGCTGCGACTTTGTGGCATATCTTGGAGTGAATTTCGATTATGCATTTATTTCAGTTTTCACTATTTTGCCGCCAATCCTTTGAGAAGCATATAAATAATGTTTTACTGCATATCATTCCTTAAAATTACACACTTTTTGCTTTATGTTATTTAATATGATGTCATGACTACAAAAATACGGACATATTTATAGAAATCGAAAAGAAAAAAATACCTCTAAGTAGTCGAATTTACAGTCAGAATGTTGTTCTATTTCGATATTATGAATGGTGAAGTTCACGAGGTAACCAGGGGGAAGACGTATCTCGTAAATACATATAGTATTAGAAGGATATGCTTCAGGGTAATATGGCGAGGTCAGAAGGCCAGTCAGTTCTGTATAAACACCTCCGCAAACTGAGAAAGAAAACAATATACTAATAATTAGACACTAATATAATACAATATTTTTAAACACAGGTTAGGAAAAAAATTGAATAGACACTAATAAAATACGATATTTTGAAACGCTGCTTGCAAAAAAATAAATAAATAAATAAATTGACATTAATATAATGCGATATTTTAAAACACTGGTTGTTAAAAAATTTAAATAGACACTAATATAATACGATATTTTAAAACATTAGTGGCAAAAAAAATGGAGTTAATAATATAATACGATATTTTAAAACACTAGTTTGCAAAAAATATATATAGACACTATTATAATACGATAGTTTAAAACACTAGATGGCAAAGAAATTAATTAGACACTAATATAATACGATATTTTAAAACACAGGTTAGGAAAAAAATTAAACAGGCACTAATAAAACACGATAATTTGGAACGCTGATTGCAAAAAAAAAAGAAACAAAATTAAATAGACATTAATATAATACGATATTTTAAAACACTAGTTGGCAAACAAAAATTAAATATTTTATCTCTGGTAAAATTTATGGTGATTCCGGTAGATTTTTTTATTGCTGAATCTAAACATGACAACCAATTTACTCCAACCAATTTACAACCAATTTCTCGCTGCGAAGGGAGAAGAAGATATTGAATTCAAAGACTACGTAAAATTATAAAGTTTTAAGTATCGATAAAGCTGTATGAATTACATAATTTTTGTTGAAGATTGACACAACTTTAAATATATTTCTTCAAAGAGACACCGCTGGATAATTTATCATATATTACATGAGTAGTATATGAAATCCTTTGTGAAAAGCTCTCTGAAATAACTTTATTAAAGATTGACATAACTTAAAATTCATTTCTTCAAAGAGACACTTGGGGTTTATTTATATAAGACATCCTTTAAGAATCCATCTGAAATTATTTTTGTTAAAGATTGACATAATTTTAAATTCATTTCTTCAAAGAAACACTGGTGGTAATTTATCATATATATTACAGGAGTAGTATAAGAAATCCGTCGAGAAACTATCAGAAATAATTTTTGTTGAAGATTGACATAAACTTAAATTCATTTCTTCAAAGAGACACTGGAAGTTTATTTATCATATATTACAGGAGTAGTATAAGAAATCTTTTGAGAAGCTATCTGAAATAATTTTTGTTGAAAACTGACATAACTTAAAATTCATTTCTCCAAAGAGACACTTGTGGTTTATTTATATATATAAGACATCCTTTAAGAATCCATCTGAAATAATTTTGGTTAAAGATTGACATAATTTTAAATTCATTTCTTCAAAGAAACACTGGTGGTTATTTATCATATATATTACAGGAGTAGTATAAGAAATCCGAGAAGCTATCTGAAATAATTTATATTAAAAATTGACATAATTTAATTCATTTCTTCAAAGAGACACTGGAGGTTTATTTATCATATATTACAGAAGTAGTATAAGAAATCCTTTGAGAAGCTATCTGAAATAATTTTTGTTGAAAATTGACATAACTTTAAATTCATTTCTTCAAAGAAACACTGGTGGTTATTTATCATATATATTGCAGGAGTAGTATAAGAAATCCTTCGAGAAGCTATCTGAAATAATTTATATTAAAAATTGACATAACTTAATCCATTTCTCCAAAGAGACACAGGAGGTTTATTTATCATATATTACAGAAGTAGTATAAGAATTCCTTTGAGAAGCTATCTGAAATAAATTTAGTTGAAAATTGACATAACTTTAAATTCATTTCTTCAAAGAGACACTGGTGGTTATTTTTTATATATATTACAGGAGTAATATAAGAAATCCTTTGAGAAGCTATCTAAAATAATTTATATTAAAGATTGACATAACTTTAAATTAATTTCTTTAAAGAGACACTGGCGGTTTATTTATCATATACAGGAGTGTATAAAAAATCCTTTGAGAAACTACCTGAAGGAAGTTTTGTTGAAGATTGACATAACTTTTTCATTATTTATTCAAACAAACACTGTTGGTTTATTTACTCCAAATTACAGTAGTACTGCTATAAGAATTAAAATTCCTATAAAATTATTTTTCAATTTCATTTCATTTTTCTCCAAGAGATTAAATTAAAAATCTATGTAAAATTTTTGCATAGATTAAAAGAACTTTCTTTAATGGAAGCTATTTAAATCACATAATTTTCATTGAAAATTGAAGTGATATGTATTTTAACATTTTGTTTAAAAATTCGCTAAAACCCCCACCCTTTGCTTACCGACACTGATAAATTGCTTTTCACATAAGAATAGTTATAAAGTGATTCATCATATGAGTTAGAGGATTTAGATTTGATAATCTCATATTTCCATAAAACAAAAACCCCCATCCCTTGTTTGCAAAAAAAAATCAATTTATCATGAGTTTCATCAAATATAGTAATTTGAGATAAATTCAAGACGGTAATGTAAAATAAACATTTTCAGCAACATGCAAACCTGAAGCTGCCGGTTATACTATGGCAGATATAATGCTATGTTGTTTTAACCAGGACCGTGAAGGTATAATCCGGATTCGGGGGGGGGGGGGGTGTTAGAAATAAATGATCTCCTCGCTGCGAAAGACAGACATACCCATAAACACTGACTCTCGCCTTTCCGCTGAAGAGGAATGTGTTTACTTCGAGAAATCTGCGCGCGCATCAAAGAGACTATACCGGTACACTTACGAACTGAAGTTCTGTTCTGTGTTGTGAATGATTCGGTTTGATGCCGCAGCAAATGCTTGTTTCTTAATTTTCCTATGTAATTTTTAAATGCAGAATCTAATTAAATTTGTTTTTTTCTTTCAATTAAGAGTAATTATTCCCGACATCAAGATGGTAACGAAACACAATAAAATTATATTTCGTTTAAGACTTTAGGGGAAAAGACGACAATTTGCCCTACGCCTATTGCTGAGAAAGGTAAGCATTTTTACCTATTTATAATTATGCTGTTTAAAAAGAAAAATGATATAACATATTTTTCATTAGTGAGTCAGAGCGCCATTACCTCTGCACAACTGAGCTACTATATTTTTATCAGATTATGAGACTGAAGTTGTTGCCTGTCTCGCTAGAAAAATTGGTACTAACAAAATAAAATAGCAGCATTTTCATGAACAATAAAATTATTTGAAAAAGGGCATAAAAATAAGTAACTGAAAAGAAAATTGATATACAAATATATCACAATTAATTTTTCGTTCCCCATTGACTTCGTAAAAAAACTTCCAAACCGAAAGTGATTTTTTTACGGAATAAGATTAAAAGGAAATATCGCACTGCAAATAAACAAAAAAAAAGGAAAATATTTCTCAAGGAAATTAAAAATAAAATAATGGCATCTATCAAGGAAAGTCACTTGATTGAAAAATTAAACCAAGGTAACTATTCCAATTGGAAGTTTAAAATGGAAATGACACTATTGAATAAAGAATTATCAGAAACGATAACAGAAGCGGCTCCGGACCCAATTACCGACGAATGGCAGAAAAAAGATAGAAAAGCCAGAGCGCTCATAAACTTATGTATTGAGGACTCCCAAATCGTTCACGTCAAGCATCTCACCTCGGCGCGCGATACATGGAATGCGCTTCGCGCGATACATGAAAGAGCTAATTTATCCAGCAAACTATACCTTTTACGAAAGTTGTACAGTATAAAGTTAGATGAAAGGGGAAACATGCAACAACATATAACCAAAATTCTGGAAACAGTGGATAAACTTAAAGCAATCGGGGAGGAAATAAATAATTCGCATATATCAGCACTATTTCTGTGTTCGCTACCCCCCAGTTACGAAACGCTGATAACGGCGTTGGAAGCGCGACCAGAGGATGAACTGACACCGGAATTCATTAGCAGCAAACTGATTGATGAATATAATAGACGTAGGGATCACCAAGAAATGCCGCAAAATATGGCAAAGGCTTTTCACGCAAATAAAAAATTCTCTAACACCTACAGCTACAAAATGGATAACAAATACTGCTCACATTGCAAAATGAAGAACCACAACAAATCTGAATGTTGGCGTCTAAAGAATAAGACCAATGAGCCCGGCAGATATAAAGATTATAAAAATAAATTCAGACACAACTCATCACAGTTAGTGTATGAGGGAAACGACAGACCTGCCGCGAAATCACAAACACAAGAAAGATATTCAGACACTGTAGATAAAGCAGGATCAGATGATCAAATTGACAAAACAACGAAAGAATTGGGCAGACAATATGAATTAAAAAATTTGGGTGAAGTTAATTATTACCTTGGAATTAGCATAAGGAAAAACCATGATGGAGATTATCTATTAAATCAAAAAAATAAGATTGAAGAAATTGTAAATACATTTAATTTGCAAGATTCAAAACCCTATAGTACACCAATGGAAACTGGATATTTGAGAAATGAAACAGAAGAAAACCTGCTTCCTAATAACACTAAATATCGCCAAGCTATTGGAGCTCTTCTATATATTGCCACGGTCACAAGACCAGACATCACAGCCGCAATAAACATTTTAAGTCGGAGAAATGAGAAACCACGTCAAATGGATTGGAACGCAGTAAAGCGTCTAATAAGTTATCTAAATCATACAAAGGATCTAAATTTGGTAATAAAATCAACGACAAAACCAATTCTTACAACATACGCTGATGCCGACTGGGCAAGCGATAAAACGGATCGGAAATCCACGAGTGGTAATCTTTTCTTAATTGATGATTCTCCTATACACTGGTTAAGCAAAAAACAATCATGTGTTGCACTTTCCTCAGCAGAGGCGGAATATATATCCGCTGCTAACGCAGTTCAAGAAGTACTGTGGTTAATCAACCTACTCAAAGATCTCGATATGTTTCAACAGCTCCCGATTACTATTTTCGAAGATAACCAGTCATGTATAAAAATGATTGAATCACCGAAGTACATGTCAAGAACCAAACATATTGACATCAGATTCCACGCCATAAGAGACTTTCAGGAATCGGGTGTAATCCAGTTGAGTTATCTTCCAACTAAGCTAATGACAGCGGACATGATGACTAAACCACTGCCAAAGCCTGAATTTCTGAAGCACAGATCCAAACTGCTACAGCCGTGATATGCAGCTCCAGAGATCAAGGGGGACTGTTAGAAATAAATGATCTCCTCGCTGCGAAAGACAGACATACCCATAAACACTGACTCTCGCCTTTCCGCTGAAGAGGAATGTGTTTACTTCGAGAAATCTGCGCGCGCATCAAAGAGACTATACCGGTACACTTACGAACTGAAGTTCTGTTCTGTGTTGTGAATGATTCGGTTTGATGCCGCAGCAAATGCTTGTTTCTTAATTTTCCTATGTAATTTTTAAATGCAGAATCTAATTAAATTTGTTTTTTTCTTTCAATTAAGAGTAATTATTCCCGACATCAAGATGGTAACGAAACACAATAAAATTATATTTCGTTTAAGACTTTAGGGGAAAAGACGACAATTTGCCCTACGCCTATTGCTGAGAAAGGTAAGCATTTTTACCTATTTATAATTATGCTGTTTAAAAAGAAAAATGATATAACATATTTTTCATTAGTGAGTCAGAGCGCCATTACCTCTGCACAACTGAGCTACTATATTTTTATCAGGGGGGAGGGGGAAGGACAACTCACAGGCTACGATTTTGACTTGGCCTAATTTTCAATTTTCCTTCACAGAGAGCTTTGTTTTAAAGTAATTTGTATATTTCAGATAAAATTTAAGGTATAAGGTGATGAGGTTATAAGAAAAAAAGTAGGAAAAACCGGAAAATAATAAATATAAATATTTTCTTCAATTTATAACTATTATTTTATTTTCTTCAATAAGCAAAACACTAGAAACAGAACATCTTTTTACTTTCCTTATATACATAATGTATAAGGAAAGTATTGTGACGGGGTCGAAAATTCGAATTCGAGTTTTCGACGGGAGAGCACGTTTCAAGCATCCCTGATCACGAATCAAACATTTTTGAAGTGATGTCTGTGTGTGTGTATGTGTGTGTGTGTGTGTGCGTGTGTGTGTGTGTGTGTGTGTGTGTGTGTGTGTGTGTGTGAAAGTATGTGTGTGAAAGTATGTGTGTGTGTGTGTCAGTGGGTCTGTGGAGACGATAACTGACGAACGAATAGACCGATTCGAACAAAATTTGGTACAAAAATCACAATCTGTAAACACTGGAAGCCTATTGTTTTTATACGCAATCGAATGTTCAGAACCCCCCTAAATTTTCGAATGAAATTTTGGAAAAATCGTCAAAAAATCAAAACCAATATTATAGTTACGCAAATAGACATTTCTTATGTAATTTTTCATTAGAAAACCATTGACATAAATTTTAGAACGCTAACATGAACCGTTCTCGAGATATTGCACATTTTTCAAAAAAATTATCAAAAAGTCATATGAAATAGAAAAAAAAATATTTCCTATTGAGAAACATGTTCACTTTTCATATATAATATCATGCGATAAACTGGGTGACATCATTCTCGTGGATCTAGCTCGTTCCATTCATGAAAAAAGATACTTTGAGTAATACTTTTGCATTTGAACACCAATTTATCTGCTGTAAGAACAACTTATTTCTTCGTCCATAACGCTTAGCGAGATTTCGGCGACGAAATTGGCGGAATGTCGCCAACTTGGCGACTTTTTGAAGTGTTGCCAAATTAACGAAAATCTCGCCAAATAGATAAAAATGACGCTAAATCAATGAAAATGACGACTAGCGAGATTTTGGCGACGAAATTGGCGGAATGTCGCCAACTTGGCGACTTTTTGAAATGTTGCCAAATTAACGAAAATCTCGCCAAATGGATAAAAATGACGCTAAATCAATGAAAATGACGACTAATTGTCGAAAATTCAATATCTTGGAAAGGATATTAGTATCTACTAGAAGAGAAACCTATTTATTTTACTGTAAAAGTAGTAAATTCATTTCATTATATAAGGAAAGTCATGTGTTGCCCACATCAGATTTTTGCTTTTGCGAACCAGATTTGTGACGGAACCACAGATTTTTACCTAGAGATAGAAAGAACGATAAATATTTATATATGTATTGAATCTCGGTAAAAGTACCTGCACCAAAAAAGTTCCATTCAATCCAAAAATATGATGTTGCATTTCAGTTGAAAAGTCGATTCAATGGAAGGAAAAACTGATTATCACTTCCTGTCCTCCAATAAAGGTTGTGTTGTACAGATGTCCAGTACAGTGCAAATTGCATTAAAATTTTTGGCTCGTAATTTCACATCCTTAAGCATGCAGTATAAGCATTTTTTTTCATATAAATTATTAATGCAGCAATTATTTGTAAGACTTGAAACCGAAGATGAGAATATGAGTAATCCATTTTACAAATGATTTTGAGTGAAAAAATTGTTTTTTCATTTTCATGATTGTTTATATTTTGTCATTAATTTCTTTATTGTATAATTTTTTTTAAAGAAAAGGTAAAAATTCGAGACCCCTGAAAAATCTAGACCCGTGGGGATCACTCCGCCCCCCCCCCCTTTTCAACAGGTCTAATTTTAACTAGTTATAGAATAATGATAGATTAGATTTCATTATTCCTATATAAAAATATAATATTAAAGAAAACTAGTTATGGTAAATTGTATTTAGGACTATATCGTTAAATATGTTTTTAAGCATCTCTAACAATGACAATAACAATTGAGCTGTTTAAACTATGTTAAAATATTTTCTGTATTTTGAAATTGTTGTTAGCTTACTTTAATAGGTGCATAGTAAAATGTCGGAGGCTTTAGCTAAAATACAAGCAATGTTTAAGACTAGAATAATAAGTTAACGGAACCTGTCCATTTTTATAGAACTGCTTTAGAATTTAAGACTTGTTGAATTCGGCATGATAAAATAAATGAGAAGGCAGTGAATGACTTGCAGAATGTAATTCAAAAATAATTTCCGGAATTATAGAGATAGATAAAAATGTGACGTCCGTAAAGATTTCAGGCAGGAAAATGCATTGCATTAATTTTTTTTTTCATAATGAAATTGATATGTGTACGAAATTCAGTTATTTAAAGACATCTCATCCGAATTCGAACAAATATAGACATCATATTTTATACGATACAAAATAGCAGTGCATGGTTATTTTTTAATTATGTGTTATTATTTTTTATTATAGTCAAAATATTGAATTATTCAAGAAATTAAATAAGCACTGAATTTCAAACGACAATTTTTGAATTTGGGTACTTCAATTTTCAGTTAGGCACTTGATATTTTCTTCAGCATCGAATGCGTTCCTTTTTAGTGAATTTATTTCAAGTAATAATTTTTGATTTTCAGAATATAAATTCTTCCTTTCTATTTCATTTAAATCACCTGACTGAACAACCATTGACATATTCTCAAAAATATTTGAAGTCTGCTCTACATCTTGAACATTTAGCAAATCATTCGTTGTCTTCTGCCCATGCTTTGGAAGGGACCAGCCAGGCTGACTTATCAAGCATATTGACACCCATATTATTCCATACTACAGTTACAGAAATTATAAAATAAGTGTTTAAAATAAATAATTTATATAAAAGAAGAAGTTTCAATTAGAATATTGTAGAATTTAGCTCCCACAAGTATGCTCCAGTACCGGGTATCCAATTATTTATTAGCCATTGTTTTCTTCTTTTTTCGTTTCTAGGAAAGCGAAATAGCCTAAAACCCTTTCTAGAATAATTAGAGCAGTTCGGTGCAGAAAAACCACCCATAATTATTTCAATTATACTTCTTAAAGTGAAAATACGAATAGAGTTAATGCTAATGGACTGCGCTTCCAGCTACGGTGGGCTTCAATATGCTTGATGAGTCAGCTCGTATATAGAGGAGCCTTAGGACCAACGAGAATATATAGAGAGAGCGCGGCCCAATCTGCTCATGTTAGAAACATAGTTCAACATAGAGCAGGTGCTAGTGGTTGAGGAGGAGAAGGCCATTCATGATTTGGCGATTTATCGCCTAAACTACGTCGTGTACATTTTTTTTTTTTTTTTTTAACTTCTAGAGGATGAGGGGGAACGGGAAGTTGTTATACGTATTATAATACGTTACACTATTTTAAAGAATATGTATAAAGAAAAATACGAAATAGGATTAGAATATTTTATTACCAAAACATTTTATTACTAAAGAATAATTTTGTTAATAAAGTCAATTTCGTAAAACAAATTGAACTACAAAGCAATTGCAAATAAAATATGATATGAAATAGATTACAAGTATACAAATTGAAGAATATGCATAATATATTTAAAAATAATTAAAAATATGGAAAAATTGTATGCATGCTTGAGTAAAATGTAGAATTCTCCACTTTTATCTTTGAAAGTTGTGTTAGCAGTATCCATATATGCCTTGAGGCGTAATACGACTGAGTCATTTTTACACCTAATTTATTTTAATATATTGTATGCGTACTGTCAAATATAAAACAATGCAATATTTGCAATAATGAAATATTTGACTTTATTTATATATTTTTTTTTTATAAAATGACATTTCAGAATAAAATACAAAATTATGTCTAAATTCATAAATAGGGGCTCTATTGAAATAGCCACGATTCTTAAATTGTCAAAACATATTCGGAAGGTTTTTGCATGTTTAATCGATATAGAATTTGGAAATTGTTTTAAAATGTTTTTCTATAAAGTATATATAGGAAATAAATAAGGTTATAAAATATTATGGCACAAAATACAACAATTGCATTTAATTATAATAGTTTCAGAGATTTGGTTGCTAATAATTCGTTTCAAAAATGCTTTAAATACATATTGTGAAATTTGCATCCAGAATTAAATAGACCCACACACCATAGACCCCGTAAGCACAATTACAGTGGGCCAATTCAATGTGGCATAAAAATATCAAATGTTGTACATATTAAGAATTAAAAACTTATAGGAAAAATTGCAAATCAATCTAACCAAAATTATTTCTAAAAATTTTAAAAACAACTGAAGCATTAGGACCAAAATTATAATTAAAGCTATGTGCAGAATTAAGTTTTAATGACTTTTAAATAGAGTTCATTTTTTTATTAAATGCTTCTGCATTTGTAATGTAAAGTATGTAAGTAAAAATATTTATATTGGTAGAGCTGTTTCTAGATCAAGAAGCCTATTACTTAAATTATGATGAGGAGAATATGAGGTTCTTTTAGAGTTAAGATTGCTCATTTAATAAATTGCTAACGCATGATCAAGAAGTCGGTGATTCAAATGCTTCTTTGGGAAAGGCATATTTCTTTTTCGAGAACTAAACAAGAGTTGTTGTTGTTGAAACCCAGACCGTCCGACCTACCAGAAAGGTGTACGGTAACTGTTTGGACGGCCGGGAAGAGCCACTCAATTTAGACCGGAACCCAATGGGGAAGCATCCACAAGTACCGAACCCTCCTTCCCCTACCACCAACCTCTCGGAAGGACCTACTGACCCACATGTTTAACGTGATCATCTCCGCGTGAACACGGCGGCAGTTTTAGCAGCGAAGGGAATCGAACCCAGGCCTACCGAGTGCAATTCCCGCGTGCTAACCACTGGGCTACCGCGCCAAACTAAACAAGAGTGTAATACCAAAATACTTCTTGGAAACACTGGGAGTTTGGTGATACATCCTTTGATTTTTAATTTGTGAACGGGTGAAAATAAATCTTTTTAATCGAGATGTTTATATGAAATTAATTCTGACCAGCATCGACACCTATAGAATTTATCCGGAGGGATTCAAGGATAAGATTAACAACATCGACTAGTTTGATGTCCGCCTTTGTGACTTTGAAGTGCCCCCTTGTCATCCCCTATGGGCGTCCATGCTAACTAGTAATACTTATTAAGTACGATTTACTCTGAACTAGAAATGAAATCATGTTCATATATAATATATCTTTGTATAAAATGCACAGAAAAGTTATGATGTAAAATCCAGCTGACATTTTCAATGAATGTAAACTATTATTATATTTTATTATGAACGTAAAATTTTATCATACGACACGTCTTTACTCTCATTAAAACTCATATTTTTCTTCCCTAGCCACCCAATCTTGCGAGTCGCCAACCGTCGCCAAGTTCTACCTCGAAGGGAAAACATACGAGGATACCGAAAATAACTCTATAACTATCATCAAAGTACTCCAAATGTTTTTTAAAAGTGTTAGAATGACATTATAAGTCTTTTGCAATATCACAAACACCAAAAATAAAGCAAAACTTATAATTATACAGCATTAAAAGCAATGAAATAAACAGCCAAATGAAATGCACCACGCTAAAATCTAGCACAATTACTTTTTAACTATATTTGTAAGATATATAATGGAAACAAATCTTATCCATGAAATGAGTAAAGCCCTCCTTGTACATGCTTTTACTTGCAGCCGTAAGTACAACAGTACATAACCATAATTTTACCATTTATATTTCTGGAGTACGCTCTCGGTGTGAAATTTCCATTGAAATGTATAGGGTCACAGTGGGGAGAAAACGCGTTCTCGGGAAATTCGTCCGTACAACACCTGCCTTTATCTTTGATGATGAGTGCAACCCTTAAGCTCTCTCCATATAATACTACCTCGATGCTTAGGACCAGCGAGGAGGGGACCAGTGACGTCAGTAATTCCAAGAATTCTGGAGAGAAGTAGGTTGCCAGAAATGAATGGCTTACCTCTCTTAGCTTTACCTTGGGATAACCGAACGCTAGTGTCAAATTTGAAATCCAATGCTTAAGATGTTAACATGAATTCCTATGGGAGTGAACCTTCTGAATATAGTATTTTGTGGCCTGTATATTGACAGACTACTATTGTATTTTGTATAAATTTTAATTTCTTGTAAACTTTCATCATTTAGTCAAAGAATATATAAATATATGATTTAGGGTAGCTCACTATAGAAAGTCGGGTCAGTTAGTAAAAAGCATATAAAATATATACACATTCAATATCATATTCAACTTAACTAGCTCTAGAAACAGCTATCCAAATATATATTTTTATATATTTTATTAAAATGCGGAAAAGGTTTTTAACTAATAATACCGCAGCTTCTTAGAATTTAGTCTAATAGGCAGTGATCATACAGTGCTAATATCTTATGATGAACACGTGTATACTTATGATGAACACGGGCATAGGATGAAATATGGGATGGGTAACAAATAATCCTTTTATTTAAATAAAAATAAATTATATACCTTGTAAACGTAATCTCTTTACTTTAGTAATCCATTTCTTGACGTAAATGATTCACTTAATAATCGTTTTGCACGCTACTACGCTACAAGAAAGCATATCTCTAAATCTGTGTGTTTCATTCAGGGTCAAATAGGGTTATTTTAACAGAGCGTCTTGCACTGACGCTTTCTGACCATAGCCAAGCGTACCAACTTCAATATTGGATTTGAATTTGGTCGATGGTGGAGGGCGCTGCGATATCGACTGCAACATCTGTGTATATCAGTTTGTGATACAGACCATGACAAGTAATGGAAACTATGAAAAAATAGTAATTTATAGTTCTCTGTGACTATAGGTAGACTTCTTTAATGAGTTACATATAAATTACTTCAGCAATTGTTTAATAAGCGTAGAGAAAAATTTCTATTCTGTCATTGGAATTTCATATAATATTTTTCTTTCCTTATATACATAATGTATAAGGAATGTATTGTGACGGGGTCGAAAATTCGAATTCCAGTTTTCGACGGGAGAGCACGTTTTAAACATCCCTGATCACGAATTAAACATTTTTGAAGTGATGTTTTTGTGTGTGTGTGTGTGTGTCAGTGAGTCTGTGGAGACGATAACTAACGAACGAATGGACCGATTCGAACGAAATTTGGTACAAAAATCACAATCCATAAACACTGGAAGCTTATTGTTTTTATATGCAATCGAATGTTCAGAACCCCCCTAAATTTTCGAGTGAAATTTTGAAAAAATAGTCAAAAATCAAAACCGCTAATAATGTTACGCAAATAGACATTTTTTATGTAATTTTTCATTTGAAAACGATTGACATAAATTTTAGAATGCTAACATGAACCGCTTTCCAGATATTTCACATTTTTCAAAAAAATTATCAAAAAGTCATATAAAATAAAAAAAAATATTTCCTATTGAGAAACATTCAACACACATCACATTTTCATATGTAATACCATGCGATAAATTGGGGACATCATTCTCGTGGAACTAGCTCGTTCTATTCAGGAAAAAAGATACTTTGAGTAATGCTTTTGTATTTGAACGCCAATAGTCATTTGTCTGCTGTAAGAATAACTTATTTCTCCGTCCGTAACGTTTGGCGAGATTTTGGCGACGAATTTGGCGAAATGTCGCCAACTTGGCAACTTTTTAATTGTTGCCAAACTAATGTAAATCTCGCCAAATGGATAAAAATGACGCTAAGTCAATGAAAATGACGACTTACTGAATAAAATTTAATATCTTGGAAAGAATATAAGTATCTACTATAAGAATAACATTTTTTTTAACTATAAAAGTAGTAAATTCATTGCATTATATAAGGAAAGCCATGTGTTGTCCGCATCAGATTTATATTATTAGAATCATTTTATTTATAAGCTGCATTTGAGCAATAAATTAAATATATTTTTAAATCGCCATACTTTATTACTTTATTATCTTTAGTTTATCTTACTTATGGTACTTGCTAAGTCTAATTAACACTTTTACATTGCTTCGATAGTTATAAATCTTCTATTTGCAATCTATTTTTAATTTATGCAGCATTAGGGCTAAATTTAGAAATAGAAATTGTATTTTTTAATTCTAGTCTCGTCCAATGTTATATGAAGATTATTGTTACTCCCATTCTCCTTAACTATTTACAGTTATGTTATTTGCCTATGGTATTTGCTTATGTTACGTGATTATTTGATTATATTATTTGCCTATGTACCTACTGGAAGATATCTATAATTTGTATATAACAGCTTAAACAATGTATGTACAAACACCACCACCTCAACTTTGAGGTCGTAGTGATGGAAGTGAGCATATTAATAGTTAAAACTTTTTTTTAATTTCATGTGATTTTTTTATACATTTATGTTTAAATACGCAATATCTGGAGTACGGTTCCTGCTAGCGTTGTAAAGTCCATGTCAATTGTTTTCTAATCAAAAATTACATAAGATATGATTATTTACGTAACTTTATGTAAGGTTTTGATTTTTCATGATTTTTACTCAATTTCATTCGATAATTGAGGGGAGGGGGAGGGGTCTTTCGAACATTCGATTGTGTTTGAAAACAAGAAGATTCCAGTATTCATGGATTGTACGTTTTGTACAAAATTTCGTTCGAATCACTGCATTCGTTCGCAAAATATGGTCTCCACACACACATAATCTCAAAAACGCTCGATTCGTGTTCAGAGTTGTGGGAAACGTGCTATCCGTTGAAAACGTTGAATACTCGAATTCAAATTTGCTCCCCCGTCACAATACTTTCCATATAAATTATACCATGTATATAAGGGAAGTAATTAATAAGCCAATCTTATGAATTTCTTCAAATAATATGAAGTCAAAAGGATTATATACGAAAGTTGACAACAAACCCAAGTTACAGTGCCTAGAAGGAATAGTGTGCCGACCGCCTGTACCTCCCAATGCTGGGAGATGTTCCTGAAAAGCTGCCTCCGCCAGACGGCGTTGGTCTCGAATAAGCGGTCTATAACTGAGGAGGGAACATTGAAACTAATGAAATTTATTGCAAATGAAATGACAGATATCTTTCGAAATAACTGAAGAATTTGTGTAAAATTTGGTGTGATTATTGTAAGTCGTATACACAAAAAGTCATTTGATTTTCAGAGAGATTGAGCTAGGGATATATTCGTATTTTTAAACTATTATTTAACTTTATATGTGGTCGTTCAAACATTTGAGGTCTAAAGTAATATTATAATAATATTATAATAAAAATATATTCTCTATCTTTTGATAACTTTTATTGAAAGAATCTTTAACTTTTATATTTACTGTAATAAATTACGGATTGTATACATCTCAAATTCATTCAATTGTTTTTTGCTTTATTAAAGGTAATATTGTTCAGGTTTAAAATAAAGTATTTTGCAGAAATACGTATTAATAAAATCAGTTTGCTATCATAAAATAAGCATTAGCAAATATGCTTTCTTAAATTTCATTTAAGGAAAAGCATAATGTAAAAAACAGACAGTTCCTTTACCTTGTAATAACAATGGCTACGATCGCATTTTTAATTAATAGAAACTTTGATTTTATGATAGATATTCTTCTACTATAGTATTCAAACTTTAAATTATGGGTTGGAGGGAAAGTTCTGTCGTATTTTAAAGAAAATATTTGAATTCATTTATAAAAATATGTGTTTAATAGTAATCAATTATATATGCTCCGTTATTTGTTACAACCTGTTGCCATCTTTCGGGTAACCTGTGAATTCCTGTTTTGTAGAAGTTCTCATCCTTGGAGTTAAAATAGTCAGCAACTGCCTTAGAAACACTTTCAAAAGACGTGAATTTTTTTCCCGTTAGATAATTTTGCAGAGATCTGAACAGGTAATAATCAGATGGTGCAATGTCTGGTGAATACGGTGGGTGACTAAGGACTTCCCATCCTAACGCATTCAGTTTTTGTTGTGTCACCATTGCAGTATGCGGGCGAGCATTATCGTGGTGGAACACCATTCCTTTTCTGGCCTTTTTTCTTTGATAGCTGCATTCAATTTATCCAACTGATTGCAGTACAGATCCGCGTTGATGGTTTTCCCCTGTTTCAGCAACTCGTAGTACACTGAACCTTTCCTGTCCCACCACAAATAAAGCAGTACTTTTCGTTGATGGATACTTGGTTTTGGAACTGTCGCTGATGATGTTCCTGGTTTGCAGTAAGATTTTTTTCTCTTAATATTCTCGTAAAGAATCCACTTTTCATCTCCAGTAACCAGCCTGTCCAAAAACGGCTCCACATTGTGTCTAATCAGAACATTCTTACACGATCAGACAAATTCTTTTCCGTTAATTCATGTGGAACTTAAAAACTTTGCTTTAACACAAACCCAAGAGATTTAATGTGATCTCCAACAGTTGTAGGATGAATGCCAAACTCTTCAGCAATTTCTCGACTTGTTATCACCTGCCTATTTAAAATACGACATAACTTTCTCTCCAACCCAATATATTCCTAAAAATAAGCCACGCCCATTAAATGTGTTACTATTTTTTTCTCTTCAAAATTGTAATATATTTCTATGGTCCAGCTTTAATTTTTAGTTCTTACATTTTTAGAATCATATAAGAGAACATTTTGCAAGAAGTACATATCAGATGAGATAATTTCGATATTTATAAGCAATAATGTCCTACATATCCAAAGAAAATTTACAGACTTTTACAATGGTTGTTCAAATCTCAGAAAGTGCATCAAACTAGGGGGAACTTGAATTAAGGACTATGAAAATCAAAATTCGTGTATTCATTATGTAAACTACAAAAACGACGATATTTTATTTAAAAACACTGAATTAATTATATTATGCTGAAAACAGCAATAATTTATGAGATCAGCGATTCTGAAAGAGTGAGCGGGCGCTTGTGTCTGATAATAGAAAGATTACATGAAACTCAGTATTCATAGAATTTGTGTGACTGATAATCTCACATTCTGGTTTTTAATGATTAAGAGTGATTTTATCGATAAAATAATTTCAAATTAACTGATTAACATTTAGACTTCTAAAGTTTTCTTTAAAAACATTTCAGTTGCATAGATAGAAATTAAAGTACTTAAATGAACAAAATTAGATGAGATAATTTCGTTAAAGTTAGTAATTAAATACATAGCTTCAATTAAATACCTGACATAGTTAGACTCCCCTCCCCTCCTTTTTCACAGAAAAGTAGAATAAAACAATTATTAGTTATTGTCAGTTCTCAATATGAATCAAATTTACATCAGGTTATTTTTCCAAATTTGAAAACTCTTTGTTATTAAAGAATGCAATAAATCAATGTTTCCGTTTCATGAATATACACATAGTTTTAGCAGAAAATCGAAGAAATTTAAAATACACTTTTAAAAATAAAGAGCAATTATACTTAATAGATAAATATTTTTGTAGATATAGGAGCTTTTAAAAATATAAAATTAACAGGTATAATAAAGTTACTTGGACGCTTTAAAGAAACTGGGAAACAGCTTATATAAAGAGCGACAGTACTCAAGGTAATAGATGTATAAGCGGGTTATATTCAGTTTCCTACATTTTTCATTATTGAAGATTGCAGGATCGCAGATTCTATACATTACCACGTACTTCCCTCCTAACTTTATGAATGCATTTTTGAAACGGATCGAATATATTCACTATATAAAAATTAAATACTTCATTATAAAAGGAAAATTCACAGAAATAAATCTATTTATTTAGTGTATATTTTGTTTGTTGTATTCACATTACGGTATTCAAATGGCAATCAAAAGTCAGATAACTGTCAGTTGACATTTGATATAATAATATATCAGATAAACAAAAATTCCAATGCATACCAATTCTATAGTATTAACTCTATTATTCGTTAGCAAAATATATGTTATAATAATCAATCTCAAAATATATTGCAAAAAATTATTACAATCCTTCAACGTCAATTTGTATTCAGAATTATCAACGATCGGCGGAAGTTAGGCGCCCTCTAGCGACGAATAAGTTGTATGTTGCCATGAAAATTGTCAATTCGGAGTCCATTCAGTAAGAGAGCTACGATTCTATACACCACGAAAACATCGTAACGGAGTATTTTATGCAGAAACATGTACTGAATGTCTTTCACTTGCAAGTAAACAGAAGGAGAATCTTTCTGTCTCGAAATCGAAATGTTAACTTCTCTCACTCGAACCACTCTCAAACATTTTCGACTCACCTTTTGAAAAAAATTTATGACGATAAAATTTTTTTTGAATCAATTGTAAAATATCGATGAAGAAATATTTTGATATTTTAATTCAAGGGAGAGATTGTTAGTTTGGACTGCCAATTAATTAATACACGACAGAATTTGGCACAACACAACCGTTCGCAAGACCGATCACTCAACAAATCTAGCCTCAACATTTAAGGTTCAAACCTAAAATGTTGTGGTTGAGGAAAAAGTTGTGGGAAAATCGACCAATCAGAAGTGCGTAAATCCGAACGTCACAGGTGACGTGACTTTAATGGCGACCAAAATGGCCGATAGACTTCTTTGGAATGAGTTAGAATCTCGAGATGGAAATAATAATAGAACCTCTACTAAATTACAGACACCTGTGGGATATAAAAGAGCCAAAATATATGAAAAACACACACTAAAGAATGCTTTCTGAAATCATCGGCATTAGACAGGCCCTGCTAGAAAGGAGGGGCTTAAAGTATCATTGTCGAGCGGAAATGCTGAAGTATGGCGATGGAAAAATAATAATAGAACTTTTGCCAAATTACAGACATCTGTGAAATGATATCCAAATTATACGCAAAAACAATAAAGAATGTTTCTTGGAATGAAATCGGCGACATTAAAGTGGAGGGGGGCATTAAAAAGGCAGGGACCTAAAGTATCATTACCGGGCGGAATTGCTAAAGTCTGGAGATGGAAAAAAATTAACTTTTACCAAATTACAGACATCTGTGAAATATAAGGGATTAAAATTATACGCAAAATAATTAAACAATGTTTCTTAGAAGGAAATCAGCGGCATTAAAGAGGAGGTGCGACTAAGAAAGGCGGGGGAGCCTACGGTATGATTTTCGGAAGGAATTGCTAAAGCCTGGAGATGGAAAAATAATAATAGAACTGTACCAAATTACAGACATCTGTGAAATATAAAAGATCCAAATAGTACGCAAAAAGCACTAAAGAATGTTTCTTGGAATGAAATCGGCGACATTAAAGAGGAGGGGGGCGTTAAAAAGGCGGGGTTCTAAATTATCATTGCCGGGCGGAATTGCTAAAGTCTGGAGAAGGAAAAATAATAATAGAACTTATACCAAATTACAGACTTCTGTGAAATATAAGGGATTCAAATTATACGCAAAATAATTAAAGAATGTTTCTTAGAATGAAATCAGCGGCATTAAAGAGGCGGGGCGAGTAAGAAAGGCGGGGGAGCCTACGGTATCATTTTCGAAAGGAATTGCTAAATCCTGGACATGAGAAAATAATAATAGACCTTTTACCAAATTACAGACATCTGTGAAATATAAGGGATTCAAATTATACCCAAAATAATTAAAGAATGTTTCTTAGAATGAAATCAGCGGCATTAAAGAGGAGGGGCGAGTAAAAAAGGCGGGGAAGCCTACGGTATCATTTACGGAAGGAATTGCTAAACCCTGGAGATGGAAAAATAATAATAGTACTTTTACCAAATTACAGACATCTGTGAAATATAAGGGATTCAAATTATACCCAAAATAATTAAAGAATGTTTCTTAGAATGAAATCAGCGGCATTAAAGAGGAGGGGCGAGTAAGAAAGGCGGGGGAGCCTACGGTATCATTTTCGGAAGGAATTGCTAAAGCCTGGAGATGGAAATATAATAATAGAACTTTTACCAAATTAGAAGACATCTGTGAAATATAAAAGATCCAAATTGTACGCAAAAAGCACTAAAGAATGTTTCATGGAATGAAATCCTCGGCATTAAAGAGGCGGGGAGCTTTAGGAAGGCGGACACCTAAAGAATCATTGGCGGGCGGAATTGCTGAAGTCTGAAAATGCAGGTGGGAAAAAAGAAAATAATTTTTACCAAATTACAGACATTTTGGAGATATAAAAGATTTATATTATACGAAAAACACACTGAAGAATGGTTTCTGGAATGAAATCACCGACATTAGAAAAAATGGAGCTGTTAAAGAGGAGGAGTCTAAAGTATGATTGACGGGCGGAATCTGCCGAAGTTCGGTAATAAAAATTGCCCTGTGTAATAACACCATTATTCAATCCAAACGGAACCTTTGGGTTTAAAAGCGATCTTTACAGTATGAGAACTCTAAAGCGGTATTCCTATGAGGAAATTACGAAGCCAATGCAAGGGGGAAAGAGCTTCCCCCAGTTGTTGAGTGAAGTGACGTCACGTGCGTTCTATGCTGCGTGGTAGTTCACTTTATTAAGTATCATTGAAATAATTATGGGTGGTTGTTCTGTACCGAACTGCTCTAGTCATTCTAGAAAGGGTTTTTGGCTATTTCGCTTTCATAGAAACGAAAAAAGAGAAAAGCAATTGCTGATAAATAGTCGGCACGATAATTGGATACCCGGTACTGGAGCATATTTGTGCGAGGTAAGTTCTACAATATTCTAATTGAAACTTCTTTTTTTATATAAAGTATTTATTTTAAACACTTAATTTTATAATTTTTATAACTATAATATGGATTATTAATAATTTTTAGTTGTTATAGTCTTATCTTAGGACAACTCTTGGTTTGTAATGTAAACATCACCTTGAATGCATTATACTGTCTTCAAAACCTAGAAGTAAATAGCTTCAAATTATACATATATATATATTAAAGATTTATTCCTGTTACACCAATAGCTTTCACGTTTCATACACTTTGTTGTATTTTTAGATCACAATGAATCACAGAATTGGGGAATTCTACTATCAACAAACTATCGCCAAGTGGAAAACTTGCCATGTTATAGTAATTATGCAAACATAAGCTAAAATGGTAAATAAATCCAAATACGTTTATCATAAAAGTTTTTTTAATAACATGTATGAATGTTTGCCTCACATATTTGAAAGTTTGTTAACTACTTTGTATTTAAAGAGGAAAATACTAATAATAACCCTACTGAGCTCGGCTTGTTTTCATCAAGGCTTTTCAAACAATAGTTGATCATTAAGTAGCTATTATGATAAACGTATTTCGATTTATTTACCATTTTAGCTTATATTTGAATAATTACTATAACATGGCAAGTTTTCCACTTGGCGACAGTTTGTTGATAGGATTCACCAATTCTGTGATTCATTATGATCTAAAAATACAACAAAGTCTATAAAACTTGAAAGATATTGGTGTAACAGCAATAAATCTTTAATATATATATATATAGCTTCAAATTGTATATATATATATATATAATTTGAAGCTATTTTCTTCAAGGTTTGGAAGATAGTATAATGCATTCAAGGTGATGTTTACAATACAAACCAAGTGTTGTAACATAAGACTATAACAACTAAAAATCATTAATAATCTATATTACAGTTACAGAAATTATAAAATAAGTGTTTAAAATAAATAATTTATATAAAAAAAGAAGTTTCAATTAGAATATTGTAGAACTTACCTCGCATAAGTATGCTCCTGTACCGGGTATCCAATTAACGCGCCGATTGTTTATTAGCCATTGTTTTCTTCTTCCTTCGTTTCTAGAAAAACGAAATAGCCTAAAATCCTTTCTAGATTGATTAGAGCAGTTCGGTGCAGAACAACCACCCATAATTATTTCAATAATACTTCCTAAAGTGAAAATGCGAATAGATCTAATGCTAATGGATTGCGTTTCCAGCTACGGTGGGCTTCAATATGCTTGATGAGTCAGCTCGTATATAGAGGAGCCTTACTGCGTGGGGTGACGTCACAAACGTTCCAAAGCTGTTGTGCGAACGGTATGTTGTACCAAATTTTTGTCGTTTAATAACTCCTTAAGCAGCAAGTGATTAGGGATTTAAAGAGAGCTTATATTCCGCACTATATAACAATAAGAAAATAAAATTTTTAATAGTGTAAAAGGTTATTTTTTTTTTAATTAATTTTTCGTACTATGCAAATTACTGCTTATTGTTGTAATCTTTTAAATTGAATTTATACATGAAAGAACTATATTTTGTTTTCTGTGTATGTGATACAAATCTAACTTTCTGCTTTAGAAATACTTAAGACCGTATCCAGGATTAGCCACGGAAACAAAATCAGCCCACGAGGAAATATATTTTGCTTATATTTCTCGCAGGAAAATAATTTGTTGTTTAATTACTTCTAAGATTTTTAATGAATTTACGGTTAAATCGTATTTTTAAAAAACTTTTGCCCTGTTCTTGTCGGTACTTTATTAATGTCGGTACATAATTAATGATAAATGACAATTTTCCCATCGCTCTGCTGAAGATACGATAGGCACGGAAACAAAATCAGCCCGTGATGAAAAATACTTTGCTTATACATTATTATTGAATTTCTAGCAGAAAAAGAATTTGTTGTTTAATTAGTTCTAAGATTTTTAATTTTTTTTACGGAAAAATCATACTTTTAAACACCTTTTGCTGTGTTCTTGTCTGTACTTTACTTTGATCCATATTTTTGTTTTATATTTTCAATTCCCTTAATGAATCCACTAAATATCCGTATAGAAATCGAAAAATGGTGTGTAAAGCCTAAAAATTTGAATGCAAAAACAAACATAACCCACAAGTTTCTTTCTTTTTCTAAGATAGATCATTAAATTAATACACAATATATTGAGCACTTTTCGCTAAATTAATTGTCTGTACTTTACTTTGATCCATATTTTTGTTTTATATTTTCAATTCCAGTAATGAATTGTTGCAAATATAATATTTTTCGTGTGAAAGTACTCTGTTAAGAATTTTAACAATAAATAAATTTTTAACTATCTATAATATTTGGACTATCTGATATTAGATAATAATAAATAGCGAATTTTTAATATTAATTCAGAATAATTAATAATAAATGACAATTTTCAGTAACAAAGTCCTAACGCTCTGCTGAAGATACGTTCTGTCTGGAATATTCCCTGTCTTCAGTTAATTAATTTTCAGTACTATGCAAATAACTGCTTGTTGCTGTAAGCTATTAATTTGCATTTATACATGAAAATTTCTACTTTAGAAATCCTTAGGACCGTATCTGATGATAGGCACGGAAACAAAATCAGCCCGTGATGAAAAATACTTTGCTTATACATTATTATTGTATTTCTAGCAGAAAAAGAATTTGTTGTTTAATTAATTCTAAGATTTTTAATTTTTTTACGGAAAAATCATACTTTTAAAAACCTTTTGCTGTGACTACTGTACTTTACTTTGATCCATATTTTTGTTTTATATTTTCAATTCCCTTAATGAATCCACTAAATATCCGTATAGAAATCGAAAAATGGTGTGTAAAGCCTAAAAATTTGAATGCAAAAACAAACATAACCCACAAGTTTCTTTCTTTTTCTAAGATAGATCATTAAATTATTACACACACAATATATTGAGCAGTTTTTGCTAAATTAAGGAGCTTATCTTACAATAAAAGCAGTAGTGTAGTCGGTAAAATATTTAGTACTGGGGCATTTTACAAACTCCATCTCAACGACATAAAATAATGAAGTTTATTATAAAATTATTTTTATTTTATTACTGCTCAAGCTGTCCAACTCACCCTAAGGGTGCAGGAGGCACAGGGAAAACAACAGAAATAAAATATCCATATGTACAAACAATATTGTAGTGAGGAGTTTATAAATTTAAACTCATCATGACACTATTTCCTTTGTTTTAATTGTATCAAAACCTAATTTTTGCAATAAGGAGAACTTCTCGCCTCTCTGGCCTCGTTTTTAACACTTTCCAACACAGTTGAAAAGTGTTTATGACTTTGTTCATTCTGTCTGTCTGTCCATTCGCACGTTAACTGCCGTAAAAACGATTTTATCAGAATAAAATTTTAGTAATAAAATGTATACAATACAGGGCTACTTATGTTATCCCAGCACCACCTGAATGATTGTCTCAAACGATATTGGCATTTCCTAATAATTAGTTTTAACTCTTCTTACCTCTATGGTTTGACTTGTCTAAGCCAACTGACGATAACAGGGCATTATGGTTATCTAAGGTACATGAAAATGTCATTTCAAAATCTAGAATTAGAGACTGCGTTTTCCTCTTGGTCAAATTGCTGACAGTTTAACTTAAAGTTGTAAAAAATTATTATTATTATTATATATTTATATACATACAGGGTATATTTATTTACGATGCTTACACACACACACACATATATATATATATATATATATATATAGAAGAGAAAAGTTCTACAAATGAAATATCATAAAGGGGTAAAAGCCAACAGGGAAATTCGGAAAGGCCTAGGGGGATGGTGACCCCTAATTCCAGGTTAAAGTCGACTTTCACTCCTTAAGAATCACTCCCGGAGCCGAAAAATACCTGAGGCCAATCTTCGTACAAACGTCAAAGCAAAAGAAACACACACAGCAAAAGAAACAACAAACAAGGAACAGAAGGACACCATTACAAAGTAGTAAAAGTAAGGATATACATGTAAAGTCGGAAACCGAATCGACAACACACACATGAAAAACGAAACTTCAACTAAAATCCTTCAGTCAAAAGAGGAAAGGGAGTAGAGTGTATAGGACTAGCACAAGCGTTGCCATAGCACAAGCGTTGACATAGCATTGTACTAGCACAAGCGTTTATGGCAACGTTTGTGCTAGTCCTGTACACTCTACTCCCTTTTCTCTTTTGACTGAAGGATTTTAGTTGAAGTTTTGTTTTTCTTGTGTGTGTTGTCGATTCGGTTTCCGACTTTACATGTACATCCTTACTTTTACTACTTTGTAATGATGTTCCTTGTTCATACTGTTGTGTGCGTCTTTTGCTTTGACGTTTGTACGGAGATTGGCCTCAGGTATTTTTCGGCTCCGGGAGTGTTTCCTAAGGAGTGAAAGTCGACTTTAACCAGGAACTAGGGGTCACCATCCCCTAGGCCTTTTCGAATTTCCATGTTGGCTTTTCCCCCTTTCTGATATTTCATTTGTAGAACTTTTTTCTTCTATTATACTAGACAATCTAGAGCAGCATTGCGCCTACATGTCTTGTTAATTTTAAAATCTTTTATACGAATCTTTTATCGATTTTTGTGTTTTATGGCATATATATATATATATATATATAGACATCGCAAAAAACAATAACATGGAATTAATTTTACATTCTTCAACGAAATTAAATATTTGGATATTTTGAAAATTTTCAACACTTTTGCGAGTTTGAAATCGGTTCTTTTGTATATTCGTCGAAATGTAAAAATGTATTTTGGCAATACAAAAGTTTATTCCCAATTGAGTTAGCAAAGAATTATGCCAATATTTGCCATTTTTTCAAAGATTCAAATATCGAATTTCTCCAATGTTTCATTTAAAACATAGGAAATTTCGATATCTTTCCTGTACACACACTAAAGCAGCTCCAAATTACAATCATTCCAAGATTATGGTGCGCCTCTCCAATCAGAACACGTTTCAACTCCCTTTTTGGTCCGAGAACCGAGAAAGAGCCCATAAAATATGTTGAACGACGAGACAAACAGAATCAATATGAAGTTAATATATGACGTGAGAAAGGAAAAATTATATTCATAACTGTCCCGGAAAATATAAAAAAATTTCTCCACCATAATTAAGTAACAATAGCATTATACATTCCTCATTAATAAATAGCTTATGTTCTTATTACACAGAGCAATTCTTATTGCCGAACTTCAGGAATTCCACCCGTCAATCATACTTTAGGCTCTGCCTCACTAATGCCACCGATTTCATTCCAGGAAGAAATCGTTAGTGTTTTTTTTTCGTATAATTTGGATCTTTTATATAGTTATATTATTTTTTTTAAAAAAAGTATAATAAAGTAAGTTAAAGTTATATTATTATTTTTCCATCTCCAGACTTCAGCAATTCGGCCCATCAATAATACTATAGGCCCTTCTTCCCTATCAGGCCCCTCCTCTCTAATGCCGCCAATGCCATTCCAGGAAACATTCTTAAATTATTTTTTTTTCGTATAATTTTGATCTTTTATATTCCACAGGTATTTGCAATTCGGTAGAAGTTGTATAATTATTTATTCCATCTCCAGATTCCAACGTAGTTGAGCTGCATGCGATGTGCATGCAATCGCCATCTTTAATGGAAATGAGGAGAGGAAAGGAAGAGTGGTGTGACGTTCAATCTTATCGTCCCCTAATTGGTTCACCGGTCAGAAATTGAGCAATTTTTATTGTCGAGTTCGAAAAAATTACTACGATTCGGCGGCGAGATTTCTTCCCACTAAAATGTATGGTGTTCCTGAAAAATTGCGGGAAGTAATTGCTCCGTCTAATAACACCTTTATAGTACTAGACTGTGAAAGGATTCTTCTGAAGCACAATTGGGACCAATTGGGACTTGCAGACGTGGATTGTCGTACAATTGGAAGCACAATTGGGACTTGCCGACGTAGCTGCCGAATGGTCAAGGCAAGCGTTTCCGTAGCAATCGCTCGACCGCCACGTTGTGGGTTCGAGTCCCACGTAAGACATGGATGTTTGTGTTGTTGGCGCAATGTGATCCGCCCTAAATGGTTCACACTCTGGCCGCTGTAATAAAGGCGAATGATGAAAGTCAAAGTGCCTGGCCATTAAAAAAAACAAAAAACAATTGGGACCAATCCTTCCATCACAGGAAGGTATCAAATGCTCACTTGAATATCAATTTTCTTCGTATTTACTTTTGTTCTCTAGATCCTTATTCGAGGTTTTTTCAATTGCTAAATAGTTACCGAAGATATAATAAAAAAGAGAAAAAAAGCATTCCACTTACTTGTTCTATACTCCAGTTTAAATCCAGGATACCGCTGGGACATGTCCGTCTTGAACCTGATATAGACTTGGTGGGAACTCGATAAAATATCTAGAGGTATAGTCGTGCCACAGAATCGCCCTAATAGCGGATCAGTATCGGACGAGCCGTCATAAATCTGAAATCATAATACATATTTAATGGACTGATGGTAAATTAACTAATAATTGTTTAGAAGACATTTAGATTTCATGTTAAAATGAAACTTTTATTTAAAATAAAATAATAGAAGTGAAGCTCAACTCGACTTTTTTATACAAGAAGTCATTTTATTCTTTCAAATCTTACAAAAAAAAATTGAAAATTTAGTGACGTGGGTACGAATGATTGCAACTATAGCGTGTTACCCTGCACTTTAAAGTGTAGGGTAACACGCTATAGTTGCAATAGAGCTTGGTTGCAATACACGCTATAGTTGCAATACACGCTATAGAGCTTGAGAAATTCTTTCGGTTGATGCGTACTTGACAGTGCACAACTTGGGAAAGTAATTTACTCCCAAGGGGGGGACTGATGACGTCAAGAAAAATATAATTATATCACGGCTGTTTTTCAGAACAATAATTGAAACTATTATGTTTCATGCTAATTGAGCCATAAATAACCCATTTTACGCATGATTATGTCAAAATCTGTTCTACGCTATCATGTTAAAAGAATATAAAGTTTCGAAAAAATTCAAAGGTTTCACTCGAATAAAAAAAAATTCTATCTAGTTCTAGATTTTTTAATAATAAAGCCGGATATAAAGACCTATTAATATTTGTGTCTGGTATAGTGTACAGAAGAAATCGACCCCAGACATCAGGCAGACAGACAAACAAACGGTCATCACACCAAAAATTGTCAAAACGTATTCAGAAGGTCTTAAAACATTTATCGGCATCAAAATCTCGAAATCGAGAATTTTCGCAAACTCAATACTTTCTCAGTGCTACGTATGCGAAAGTAAAAATATATTTTTATTCAAAATGCAGAAAATAAAACTGCAAAATATTAGAATGCCCCGATGAGCAAAACATTATGACAGCGCCTTAACGATGCAATGTCAGCAAATGATGCATCGAATCAAGGTAATAAAATATTCAAATAACACATGATACATAACTTTGTTAATCATTATTGTAGTTGTTTGACAAAGAAGAAACGCAACTGATATAAGTGATTCTGAGAAAGGATGGAATCGTTATCAAGGCATTATGACCATGCCTTAACTATGCAAGGTAATTAATTATTCAAGTAACACGTGATACATAACTTTGTTAATCACTATTGTAGTCGTTCGACAAAGAAGAAATGCAACGGATATAAGTGATTGTGAGAACGGACGGAATCGTTAGCAAGAGATTATTACCACGCCTTAACTATGCAAAGTAATGAATTATTCAAATAACACATTATACATAACTTTGTTAATCACTATTGTAGTCGTTCAACAAAGAAACACAACGGATATAACGACGGAATCGTTATAGACAGACCACTGGATCAGAGAATTTCCAAAACCGCAAAACCTGTGAGTTGCTCACCGTTAGCCGTGATAAGTATTTACAGACAAAGGGCAGATTATTGCAAATACTTTTATGCTTGTGTCGAAAGTAATGCGTCATTCACGAAGCATAGTGTATTGATATGTGTAACATGTGATTTGTGCCACAATTTGTACCAGTTTCTGCCACAACGCACAGATTTCTGCCATCAACAACGGAATCCATGCGGAAGACGCTTTCACTGCAGATACCATTATCCATCAGCCGGTTTCAGCTTAATATGCCCTCGTCAACATGAATAACCTATATCTGCAATGACAGCTGTAAGCCAGAATTTTTGCAAGCTTCTGAAGGAACAAACAATTTCAGTCCTTCGCAAAATTAAATTAGAATTTAGTCCAGGCCACACAAAGAGGCAAAAGGACTAAAATTGTCAGTTATCATAGAAGTTCGTAAAAATTGTTGCCTATAGCAAGTTTCTTGTTGCCATTGCATATATCGGTTCCATCCTGACAAGCGCATAATATGTACGAAACCGGTCCACGGCTACTGGTATTTGCATTGGGAGTGTCTTCCTAATTTTTGCATCGACCCTTTTAGATGGGTTTTGTGGGGTCTACATTAAGTCCTTTTATGGACTTTCAAATGCCATTTCACGACCGTTGTTCAGAAATGAATTTTATTTTCCTTTAGAAGTCCAATAGATGGTGTTATGTTACTTGAAATATTTATATTTTAATCAATTTCATGTTACAAGGGTTTGATTTCTATGAACAATGAACAGTGCCTAATAGCTCGCAAATGAATATTTTTTAGTAAATACTAAGTTTGTTTCTTCAAATGCCAGGAATAATAAATTGGAGGGAATGACGTCAAAAGTTGGTCTTCAGCAAAATACAGTAGAAATTTAAATACTTTTTTTGAACACCGTAATACGAGATTTAAAAAAAAAAAAAATTATTACGGTCGTTTAAAATCTTAATTGCTAACTTTAAAAGTTATTATCGTAAAAACGTGATTTTCTGTTTTCAGAAAATGCTTATAATACTGTTACAACCTTATATTTCAAAGTTCAAATCTCTGTACATAGGGTACCGCGGGGGATGGTCGTTAATCTGTCTGTATGCATGTCTGTAGTCTATTACTATTACGATAACAGCCACGAATATTAATGGATTTTCACGAAACTTTATATCCGTTTTGTTATCAAGAAATCTAGAACTAGGTAGATTTTTTTTTAAATTCGAACGAAAATATCGAAATTTTATATTTTTTAACATGGCAACATAGGACAAAATATGACATAATCCTGCATGAACGGATTTATTTATGGCTCAATGAGACTTAGTAGTTTTAATTATTGTTGTAAAAGATTTCCGCCATACAATTTTTTTTTGTACGCGACGTCATTAGTCCTCGATCGGAGATAAAGTCACCTCCTGTAGGGGTGGGTGGGTGGGGGGGTATTTTCAAGTATGGCCTCAATCGAAAAAAATTTCAAACTCTTCAGAGTGAAGTGAAAACGCTATAATTGTAATTCTTTGGACAGGGATATCGATTTTTCAAAAAAATTCTTGTAAGATTAAAAAATAAAAAACAGAACAAGCTACTAAAAATGGATTCTGATATGAGAAAATTCAGTTGAGGCACACCACAGTTAATCCAGAAGGGTATTATTCGGATTGGAGATTATTATCGGAATTAACAGTAATTATTGGAAGGTTTGACCCACCTCGACACTGTCAAATGAGCAGTCTCTGTGGAACTCCAAGTTGAAGTCTGTGAAGGAGATTTTCAGCCTGTTGTTAGGGTGTATCCGAACCAGCCACTCACACAGCATGTTGTCGTGGTAGACGTTTGGGAAGTTTGGAGATGTGATAGAACCTTGGGGAGTGGTGACTGTGCCTCCACATCCTTGAATTGCTGTTCGAAAAAATACAAATCTATAAACTTTAAAACAAATGTGAGCTACTAGAAAGTTGAGGGTCTGTTCCCGAAATGAACTTAAACGCCATGACTCCAAACGATGACAGCAGAGTATAGTTTGAGTGAGACTTTAAAGCTTCCACGTTTATTTTCCATCTTTTTGCCTCAGAGTGTTAACTGTGCCGAAATATTATTTGTACATTTGCCGCTTACTTACACCGGATTCTCCAAATACTCATGCTGATTTCTCCAAGTATGGATTTCTTCAAGTACTCATGCTGAATATACACTGAGCGCGCCTAACGCCAGACGTAAAGCGTAGCCATTTAAAGCGAAATTAAGTTGACTTCTTACGATTCGAAGAACTTTTTCAGTCTTTTCCTATTATCTGAAAGTGAACACTAGATAACTTGGAAAAACCGGAGTAAAGAGTACGCTTTAGAAGAATTCTCTTATCTAAAACATCAAAGAGAGTAAATGTCTATAAAATTTATTTTTGCTGCTGAAAAATGAAAAGAAGTGTAATTTTCCCCTCTTCATACCAGTGTCTTCTAAATAAGGCTTAACTAAACAAGCTTTAGCGCTGACGTCATAGCTAGTTATAGTGCGACGATGGTTTATACATGGCTAAATCAAAGGGATTTAAATAACCCGAGGACATATTTCGAACGTGTACAAAATGTCTTAGGTCTTAAAACGTGTTTGTCTCTCCATATCGCGAACTTTAACATTTTGGGGGAAACAATCTCTTCATACATCGTACAACAGCATGATAAAGTAAAAATTGATTGAAAACCAGAATTTTCTTAGGAAAATGTGGCCAAGTTTAAGAACTTGAGCCAACCTACGATCGCCAAAATGCCAAATCTCGCAAGACACCCTGCGCAATTAGTTATACACTTAAAATACCATGAAACTCTGTAGACTCATTTTTCAAAGAACCCATACTATAATCAAACCCTGGAATCATAATAAACAAATAAATAAATGTTCTAAACAACGCTCCATACCGCCCAAACCACTTAAAATTACCCAGATCTGTGGCAACCCTTAAGCTGCCTTAGCTGAAATGTGTACCAAAATACCACATCAGGTGTCTTAGACGATTTAAACTTAAAAAATAAAATCTAATCATGGATACTCCATAAGAGTTATTAAAATAATGTCATAGAATGAAGATAATAATCAAAAATCGATACTGGAGATTATAGGCGCTTCGCTCCTGGTGCTCTGCCATGTACCGATACCTGTACAACATGAGGCAAACCCAGATCTGTACAGCCTTCTATCATAAGGAGACATTGTACATAAAAACTTTTAAGGAAGCTGGGATTAGATAGTAAGAACAAAACAGAGTCCTTTCATTGGCTGAAAAATGACCTTACACTGTAAAACATTTGCAAGCATGTTACTGAAAGTGTCAAGGGCATCAACATTCCGCAATGGGGAGTAAGGTTCCTGATAGTTACTATAATATATATATATATATATATATATATATATATATATACAAAAATAACGCTTCGGCAGACGATAATTAGCTGAATATTTCAGAAATGAAGCTGGAATTTTCATGAACGCCTGTAATTGGGGCTTTTTTGATAGTTTGCCGAAATTACGAACAGAGTAGCTGAAAAAAATGAGCAAAGGTTGTTGAATATTTTATAGTGTAGTTTGTCGTATACTGTAACACATTCTGCAACCTTTGCTCATTTTTTCAGTTCCTTTGTCGATCTTTTCGGCAAACTATCAGAAAAGTAGCAATTACAGGCGTTCTTGAAAATTCCAGCTTCATTTCTGAAATATTCAGCTAATTATCGTCTACCAAAGCGTCATTTTTGCATTTTTATAAACATATATTATCATAACTATTAGGAATCTTACTCTCCATTACGGACAGCTGATTCACTTGAAACTTTCAGTAACATACTCGCAAATGCTTTACAGTGTAGGGTGCATATTGGAAAATTAAATCCAACACTGTAATCGTCCAATAATCACCCCGTTCCAGAAATCTTGAGCAAGACAATGGCTATGTCCAATAATTCTTGAATACTTAACATCACATTAATCAAATGCTACCAGTTTTTTTCTTTAGATTAAAAACTATTTTGTAATTTTATAGCTATATATTGAAGAATTGTTGAAATGATAATTGGTTCATATGAATTCATCACATCCGACAAAAATTATTTTAAAACCAAACAAAATTTTTGCTTATAGTTACCTGGAATTGCAAAGTAAGCGATGTTAAATCCATGGTCTTGAATACTCCAGTCAGAGTGGAAGAGCAGTGTAGCAGTATGGCCAGAAGTGATGAGGGGTGGGGGTGTCTCAGTTGTGCAGTACGTTTCAAGAACTGGGTCTCTGGCGCTGGCACCATCAATAATCTGAATTAAAGTTTAAAAGCATAAAATTAGAAGTATTTCAAATAGCATAAATATGCTCGTTTATAATAGCATAAATATGCTCGTTTAATAGCATAAATATGCTCGTATTATCATTATATCAGGATTGTGCAACACGTCCGTCGTGATCTAATGGTGGATTGTCAAGAATTTTTGGGGTGATGACTTAAATTAAGAGGAAAGTACCCATATTACGAAAAGAAATATCAAAATATTTTTTTTTATTAAATTCAAGTAATCAAAATTAGAAATTTAAATCGCCCTGGAGGAAAATAATTATCTACTTTTCGCGATTCACAGACGATCACTTAGAGTTCTGTACCAGATTAACTGTCTGTAAATGCATATCGAACTATTCAAAATTAGTGAGTCAATACCTCATTTGTGTCAAGCGACACACGGCCATTCCATGTAGTGCGAAAGACTGAGAAGTTATCTCGTGGGACAGTCGATCTCCTCTAGTTGCACTGCAATCCAATCTAACGGCTTTCTCATACGTCAAAGATATTCTGTAACCGATTGTTCTGCCTATGTTATCAAGCCGCCTAGGTTCCATTTATCAATAAAACAATGCTCGACCACATACTGCACGACATTCTAAACAGTATCTTCAAAGATTTTATACCCTCCCATGGCCAACCAGGTAGGTCCCCAAGACCTATCACCAATAGAACACATCTGGGACATGCTAGGGTGACAATTACAGCCTTCTCAGAATACCACTGAATTAGCTGACCAGTTGCAGCAGTTACGACAGAATCTTCTGCAGATGGACATAAGCAACTTAATGGATAATTAATTATGTGCCTTGCCGAATATTGGCTTGGCACAGAGAAAATTGGCTTCCTAGAGGTGGATTCACCACTTACTAAAACGTCATCTTGCTGCCACCATTTCTTAATAAAACTTTTTTACTTCTAAATTCTAATAATTTGCATATTAGGACTTCCCTGTCATTCATGGGAAATACAACTTATTCAAGTTATTGTGATATGTTCGTTTTATAAAGGCTTTATGTAAAAAAGAATTTTTACCTTCAGGTAGTCAAAGGAACAGTTGTCATGATGCTCTAACATAAGTGTGGCGAAGCTGAACTGTATCCTCTTACCGTAAGGTACTTGTACCAACCATGAGCAGGTTCTGTTGATAGGATACACCCCAGGATAACCTGGAGATCGCACAGATCCGTATTCAGACACATTCAGTTCTCCTCCACAAACTGAAAGAAAGAACAAATTTAACATTATTTATTTATTGTTTACAATTGATGGCGAACTTTTTAAACTGCGTTTCTTGGAACTACGTGTGTTACTTGGTGCTTATCTATGTGGTGCGAGGCAAGGAATGTAAGGTTAGCCAGGCAACCAATGAAAAAGTTGTCAGTTGAACGAAATGGTAATTAATATTCGTCATTCGTGATGTCACGGTTCAGAGTAAACTTTGAGAGGTGTTGCCAAACGACACGCATTATTGCAGTTTGAAATAGTTTGTTAATTTTTAAGTGGCAATGTTCAGGCGTAAACAACTTGAGGCAAAGATTTTAAATTATGCTGAGCACACAGGATCCAGTGACGTCCAAGGACATTTAGTGACTTCTTGGAGTTGCAGTTAACAAATTCGGTTCCTCTTGCGAGCCAGAGAACAAAATACGCGTATTCTTAATTCCCATGTCGTCATATGCGCAGAGCAAGATAAAAATAATTAAATCAGTCATGCCCCGGGATGGAACCCCCTGGTGCGATGTACCTGCATCTGTTTTCCCACGTAATTCAATTCATAAGCACAACCCGCATTCGATTGAAGGGCCACTACATGAATCAACGGCTAACACCCTCTGAAGTAAAGCCAGTAGAGGTCAACCATAATGGAGCGTGGAGAAACTGGGTCAGAATTTAGGACAAGGCTGTCAGATTGTTTTGTAACCCTCAAACAAAGCAAGCATTTACCAATTTCAAAAGTCTTATTAATCTAGACTTTCGAATTATACTGATAAAAATTAATCACATGTTTTTTGTTTTTTTTTAATATGAATTTTGAACAAAAATAGTGAAAATATTTCTTATAATTTGCCAAAAGAAAAGACAGATAAATTTAATTTTGTTAAAAAGTTTTCCTTGAAATGAAGGATATTGCTTGAAAATACTGCATCTCATAATATAAATTGAGATATTTGAAGATAATTATTACATTTTGAAGATTATACAGATATTCGTTTATTCCGATTACCTCTGGTAACGTGTAATCCGATTGAAAGGGATTCTATTGTGAATGAACATAAATGAATAAATGTTGGCACGTACTCCTAATGAAGCAGTTTTTTTCAACAAATTAGAAAGCCTAACACCAATAAAGAATCATGATTAGTTTGGAACACTTTCACCAATCTGTAGGAATTCAGTAGGAAAAGGTGTCTGGCAGAATTTCAACAGAAAGTTTGGCCTTATAACAGTGACTGTGGCTTATAGAAATAATCATTTGGTATAGAATATGAACTTACCAGGATCGACCGCTTTCCATGTGATTGTAAATCCTGTTGCAGATATTGACTGATCTGATTTGAACCAAAGGTAAACCTGGTTGTGAGTGCTTGAAAAAGTTTCCCCGTGCAGTTGGTCGCTGCAGAATCGCCCGATGACCCTTGAGCCAGCATTTGGTCCGTCATTTAGTTGCAGAAAATCAAATTCGCAGTTGAACCCATCCTCCAAATGAAAATGGTCAAAAGTAACGTTCAAAACCTATGAAAGTAGTGAAACATTTTTAATTATTTGCAAACCAGAAGAATTTTAGAAAAGTAAAATAGCAAATTATTTTCGCATTCTGTAATGGAAATCTGAACATTATGAAAGCCATTATCGGCAATCTTTCTATTTGAGTGACATAAAAAGGAAGTTACAATTAATCTCTTTCAGAATTCAGAACTGGAGACATATGCCTTTTATGTTGAAAATTCCAGATTTAAAAACAGGGGAAATATATATTTTTATATGCAAGTTGTTACACAGAGATTCATGACCGGCCACACAGAAAGCTACCATTAGCCTATGGGTTGGTCGTGTGGTCTGGGTTTTCTACAGAGATTCATGAAATTGTAACAGAGCAAATTTCCTTGCGCTACTGCAGACATCGGCTATTTCATGCTGACAAAGGTATAAAAAGTGCAAAAGCGGCCTACGAATGCAGTTATCTGTAATTAAATTACGATACAGTTGATATTGGTTGTCAAAATACAACATGTTGCTTCCTCCAGAAGTTGTCTCTTCTTGTATGTTTCATTCAGTTTTGTTGAATTTTCATAATTTTATACCTTATTTTTCTTTGTTTGATATTAATTTTAAAATTTAAACGCTTTTGGCTATTTTATAATGTGCTATGAATAAGTTCAAATTATTTACCCTATTATAGTATTTATGCTATTAAAATCCATGTTTTAACTAATTGTAATGCTCCTTATTTTCTGGTATTATTCTAGATTGCTCTTCCAGATGTTCTAAGCATCATTAGTCATGCCATGTCACGCATTTACATATCACAACTGGGGGAGACTAGGGGACAGCTGAAATATTTCGAGGAAATACATTTCAATGCAGAAACAAGAATTGAAAAAGGAAAATGCATAGGTTTTTAAAATAATGTATTGCAGATGACGGTGTTGCTTTGTAAAATCACAGGTGGTTGAAAATAGAGATATGTTATTGAAGATAAATTTCGTTAAAAGAAAAATCTTAGCATTTCAGTAGGGAAGAGCATTTGTGGTGATGTGGTGTTTTTTTTCATTAACAAAAAAATAGTGGTAAAGGAAACATTAAAAATAATACATTATAAAATTTATAAGAAAATGTTATCATAAGCCTTGGAAATATCTATCCAATATGTGAACCTTTGTGAAATACAATAAAATCCTAAGGCTAGCCTACTAATAAGTAAGCCACTAGACTACTAATAAGTAAGCCACTAGCCTACTAATAAGTAAGCCACTAGCCTACTAATAAGTAGAATAAGCACCTGCTGAGGACCTGCAATCAACGGGGTGATCTCGATTGTTTCACTATTTTTATTACATTTGAAATTATTGCAAAAATGTATCCAAATATGCAAAATGTGTTTTAAGTATAAAAATTCAAAATTACAGAAGTTTAAAATGCAACATTGACTTACAGTGCCCTTCGAAAAAAATCACCGAGTTTCCTTCCATAGAATTTGAAATTGGAATATTGAATAACAAAGAATTTATGTCTAAAAATTAAAAACTTTCTTTCCTTGTCAAAAATCAAACACGGATTTCTGGGGTCTGGTCCGCCCACATAAATTATTACCCCCTAAAAATATTTATAACGAGTTCTTCTCCATATTTGATTTTCTCTTTTTAAGTGAATTTTTTATGTTTTTACAGCTCTCAAAAATAAATTATTGACGATCCGCTCACCCCTCTGTACCATGATGCACCCCCATGGTGAGTGTCCTTACGGGCGGCCCTCAGGGCGATGAAGCGTTGGGGCCTCACATTTAAGATTTTCTAGTATGAGTTGTGCCCAACATCATCTGGAGCACTGTGCTATAGAAAAATTGGGGAGACAAGGTCTACATTATAAACATTAGTTTTAATCCTGTGATTTTTCGCATCGGTAAAATTTCATATTTACTTAAAAAGAATAATGAGTTATTCTATTTATTGGTTTTATGTAAACTAAAATAATAAACTAAAAGTGTAGCATAAACGCTAAAACTCGTCAAATTATGGTAAATCAGCGTGACGTCAATTTACACAAAATAAAAATTGTACATTATTATATCACAAAATACGATGATGTAATGGAGTCCCATAAATACATAATATTGCTTAGGACCCTTGATCATGTAAAGCCGCTCGTACTTATAAGTCAATAGCATTTTTGTAACAGTTTGGGAGAATTTTTTATTTACACAGCTTACCTTCCCTGATTCCACACTGATTACCCAAGCGCAGTTTTCAAGGTGAGCATAGTGTGGACCGTCCTCTGGGTAGTGCAGAGTTCCATTGGCCCCAGACAGATATCCACCACAAACTGGTTCAATAAAGAAAAATAAAAGAATAATTAAATTTTTTATTGAAGCAATAGTTTTGCATTTTTAAGAGTGTCTAAATTCAATTGTGGTGCAAGTATACTATACTTTCTACCGCTTTCAAAATGATGTGGACATTTATCTGCAAAACATAGTTCGTTAAAAATCTCATAAAAAGTTGATTAATAGTATCGACCTGTTTTAAAGGCGTAGTTTATTTGTCGCTATAAAAAGAGTGTTACCGTAGCAGCAAACAACAGACGTGTTAGGGAAAAAGTTTCCTTGCCTTTTACTGATGAGGTTGCTTTGTCTTTATATGATGACAAAGGAAGATGTTTTATACCTTTGAAATCAGCTACTGCTTTTATAACCAACTCTTAATGCAGTTTTCAGAGAAGTATTTTTATTGCAGATACTAATTCTGTTTCAATCTAATCTTGCATCAAAGAATACATTATGGATAGTAGTTTTCATAATCAGTCATAAAATTATAGTTCTTTTTGTTTTAAATGTTTTAAAAGCTCAAAAATCTTGTAAACCATATTTTTGAAAAATAAAAATTGCAGTACAGAATCTGTTTTTTTTCTGTCTTGGTAGTCAAGGAAGAATAAATAGCCTTTTTTATGGAATATGAAAATTTTAACACATCCGCTCATTGGCCAAGTCTTGGCGAGAATTAAAAGCCGTTTTAGCTTTCTTGCCCAACCATGACCATAACGTGCGCTTCTTCAATAATAACATAGTAAATAGAAATATATAGATAAAATGAAGGACAAAGCGTTTTAAAAAACGAAAGGTCTTTTATTTAACACATCCTAAAAGATGTACAAAACATATATTAAAAACTGCCAGAGCGCTTTCGAACGTGTATACGTCCTTCATCAGTAGCTACATGAATAGTAAAAACATGGAATGTTTATATAGAGAGAGAGAGACCAGTTTAAAGCAAATTTGCATAAAATATAAAATGGTAAATGAACTCACTAAAAATAATACAAGAAATATACACAGAAATTACAAAATAAGTTTAAACACTTACGAATTTTAAAATATTACAAGAAAAGAACTAATACAAATTTTAGAAAAGCGTCAAGCATGATATTCCTGAGAATGACGTCACATATAACTTTTAAGAGATTTGAATTGCATAAAGTCGAGAATGAGTCGCTAAGCATAACTTAAAATTTGAACAGGATCAAAATTACAAATGGATTCACGGTAAATATGAATAAAGAGGGATTCATAAAGAAAAATACTACGTGCATTGTTACAACGTAGTTGATCCTGTTCAAATTTTAAGTTATGCTTGGAAACTGCATTCTCGACTCTAAACTTATTTTGTAACTTCCGTGTACATTTCTTGTATTATTTTTAGTAAGTTCATTTACCATTTTATATTTTATGGAAATTTGCTTTAAACTGGTTTCTCTCTCTCTATATATAAACATTCCATGTTTTTACTATTCATCTAGCCACTGATGAAGGGCGTATATACGTCCGAAAGCGCTCTGGCAGTTTTTAATATATGTTTTGTACGTCTTTTAGGATGTGTCAAATAAAGGACCTTTCGTTTTTTAAAACGCTTTGTCCTTGATTTTATCTTTTAAATGCAGACGTGATACCAATCTTGATTAGAAAGATATAGGTTAATAGAGAGGAGGAAATTGATTATTATGCTATCCTCATTCATGTATATAATAAGTGATTCTGTGTGCCTAATTTTACTTGCACTTTAAAAATAGGTTTGAATAAAGTATTGATTGTCATGAAGTGACAGCAATGTTCTTTAAAATACAACATTAGATGATTTAAACATCATCAATTCAAAAGTCCTTTAGCATTTTCACCGAATAATGTTTCAGCAAGCAGTAGCTTCCTGCAGGTTTCGTAGGCCCCAAGCGAGCTTTATTAAAAGAACCCATTCGAACAATAAATGCAGTAAAACGTCATTAATCCAAAAATTGATAATCTAAAAAATAGATTATCTGATGATTTATGTATGTGGAAATGGAATTGGGAAGAACTACATAAAAAAGTGATATTCAAGAAATGCCTGGTAAAAAATTGAGCAAAATGTGATGCCCTTTGCAAAATTGAGTTATAAGGTTCTCTGTAAAATTAAGTTATGTGGCCCTCTGCAAAATTGAGTTAAGAGGTCTTCTGTAAAATTGATTTATCGCTTAGGCTGCTTAGCCCTTGGGACGCAACTGCCTGCAAGGGTAGTTGGATGTCAATTAATCAACGTCATACCCTTTTGCATTAGGCATTTGAAACGAAAGGTATATTATTCGGTTACTATTTTGCATAGTTCAATAAAAATTTTGCAAATTTTGATTGAGTTAAACTATGCAATTTTTATGAGGTAAGATTTTTTTTTTTCATAAGATTTGACATTTTGAAAAGTCAGATGTGAAAGGAATGAATATTTATGAAGGTATAAAATAAGAGAAGCATTATTATATTAGAAAGAACGTGTAACTTTATAACAGCAATATTTGTCAGCACTCAAATTGCAAGCTTTGATTGTGAAAAACAATCTAGAATGCAAAAAACGTAGCCGTGTTGAAAATTATGAATTTGAAAAAAATCCCAGAAATTAGACCTTAAATATAAAATAAACTCTGAGACATTTCCATGTGAGTATATGCATATATAAGTAACATTTTTACTAGTTAAGAGAAAGTGTTATGACTAAATATGGCGCTAGTTCAAAGTTGGCCAAATATGACAGATATTTTTCCCATTACCACTCCAGCTCCTTTGTATCTCCATGGAAGCACTACGTGATGCTAATGCCATCTACAGGACATCTGTCATAGCATATAAAATTTTACAAATAATAAAGCAGGAAGATCAGAAAAAAATGAAAAATAAATATTAAACGTTGACCAGAAACAAAGTCCCCCCAAAAAGTGTTGTGCAACAAAAAAAAATTACTATCATAATTTATTTTTGCGAATCATAATATAAGTACAAACGGAAGCAGGATTGTCAATAGCCATCAGTCATATACTACATCAGAAACACTCAATTTCAAAATGGTGGAGAATGTTACGGAAATTCTTTGAACGTTCTTTTCAGAATAATGGAATTACAGATAAATATAACAGATAAATATAACTGGATCGCGTTGCTTTACATCCTGAAACTACCTCTCTGTTTATTTGCTAAATATTTTGTATTTCAATATACATTATCTCAAAAAAAAAATTTCTACTATAGAAAATTCTTTAAATTTACTTTTTCAAACACGGTTTAAAAGGCAGCAATTTTGTCTTGAAAACATTGGTGGAGTTAACTAAATTTATAATGCTCTTGCCTTTTCTCTCAATAACTTTTAATCTAATGCTATTGGCGATCAGCCAAATACTCGGTCGCCATCGAATATTTGTCTTTTGGTATAAATAGAGCATCATGCAGTTTTTTTGCACGTCTTCATTTTACCCTTTTTCTTTGCAAAATTAACCATCCTAAAACCAATTGTTTTTTGTTTTATTAATTATCGTCGAAATCATAGTAGCCCTTGTAACTATTGTTATTTTACTGCCACAATGCTAAGGCAAAACGAAAGTTTACTTTATATGTAATTAATAAAGTCAATTGTGGATTGAAGTTAATACGTGCCAGTATGTTTGACATAATAGAAAAGCCCCAATTACTCAGCAAAGTGCAATGGGATCACCAAGTACCCCGCTACATAGAGGTAGCAAGAGTACGGTGGACAGAGGGTAGACGTTCCTCCTGAAAAATTGCATTAGTATATCCATAAGGTGCATTAGTATATCCATAAGGTGCATTAGTATATCCATAAGGTGCATTAGTATATCCATAAGGTGCATTAGTATATCCATAAGGTGCATTAGTATATCCATAAGGTCCATATTTGGTGAAGAAATCTTTCACAGTAAATTCCACCAACCCACTTCTCCAAGATCCTGGCTACGTTTATTCCCCATTGCTATAGAGGATTATAAATTTGGGGTATGAAAATTCTGTTGTCAAAATATGTTGTCAATCTCTGGACTGATTCTAGATACAATGATAAATTACCAAGTTCTATTTTACTGTCTAAGTTTCTTTTGATGGATGTCTTATTCAGAAAAATGAAATTCATTTTTAAATGAAATATGAAAATTTTCAACTGCGACTGAATGGTATTGATGAAGCCCACCTGTTTGCTTTCTCTCCAAGTCAGTTACATTTTGTTTCACGTTTATGGAGCGCCTAGCCTCAGGGGCTATATCTCTGAATGCATATGAAATTTATCTTTAACATTATTATCTGCAGAGGGGGTGTATTTTGATTGGTTAGTAAGTAACTACCTGACTGAGTTTTTCTACTGTCTACGAAAAGCCAAAATCAGAGTACAAGCAGTAGTTGTGAGTTAGTAACGACTTTTCCTTGCAAATTAACCCTCTTAAAACCAATTGTGTTTTGTTTTATTAATTATTGTCGAAGTCACAATAGCCCTTGTAACTATTATTATTTTATTGCCACATGCTAAGGCAAAATGAAAGTTTACCTTATATGTAACTAATAACGTCAAATGTGGATTGAAGTTAATACGTGCCAGTATGTTTGACATTAATAGAGAAGCCCCAGTTACTTAGCAAAGTGTATTGTGGTCACCAAGTACCCCTCTACATAGACGTAAGCAAGAGTAGGGTGGGCAGCGGGTGGAACTTACTCCTGGAAATTTTGCATTAGTATATACATAATGTCCATATTTGGTGAAGAAATCCTTCATTGTAAATTCCACTACTCCTTCATACCCACCTCTCCAAGATCCTGGCTACGTTATTGCTCCATTGCAATAGGGGTTTATAAATTCAAGGTATGAAAATTCTGTTTTCAAGCTATGTTGTCGATTTCTGGACTGATTCTAGATACAAAGATAAATTTCCAAGTTCTATTATACTGTCTAAGTTTCTTTTCCTGGATGTCCTATTCAGAAAAATTAAGTTTTTAAATGAAATATGAAATTTTTCAACTACCAACGCCCACCAGCACTCTCTTCAAGTCAGTTACGTTTTGTTTTACGTTTCTGGAGTACATAGCCTCAGAAGATATATTTCTGAATGCATATGAAGTTTATCTTTAACACTACTGCATGTGCAGGGAGGGGTGTATTTTGATTGGTCAGACAGTAGCTACCTGACAGAGCTTTCCTACTGTCTCCGAGAAGTCAGGATCGGAGTAAAAGCAACAGTTGTAAGTTAGCAAAAACTTCAGTCTTTCATATATGGTAAATCTTAAACATTTTTATACATTTAAAGATAGTTTTTTTTTTCTTGTTGATTTAAAATACACGTTGTTTTCAAACCCAGATAGAAGGGAATTAAAATAAATATTTGATTGTACGAAACATCGCGATAACATTCATTCGCCAACAAAAAGAGCGGCGTGAGTTGAGGTACAATTTATGTGCAGTTACATTCCTGTACCATTGAAAATTTTTTCTCGATTATCCACATCTAACTTGTCGTTTTCATTAACCACCTTACTTTATATTCCAGCAACTTGAACTAAAATTTCGACAAATTAAACCTGCTTATATCTGGAAGTTTTCAATCCTCTCTTCTGAAACCTACCTCTTCTCACTTCCGCACAAGTCGGGCCACTATATCCTTCCGGGCACGTGCAAGTGAATGTCCCACCTCCTCTGTTGCATGTTCCTCCGTTCTGGCAAGGTATTCTGAAGCAAGGGTCTTCTTCAATCTCACAGTGAGTACCATAATAACCTGCTTGGCACACACAGTGATAGGACTGTCCTACGACCTAAAACATGAAAAACATAAACAAACGGGAAATATAATACAGAACGTAAATTTGTTTACAGCATGAATTGCTACACAAATTAAAAAAAATCTGATGTGGGCAACACATGACTTTCCTTATATAATGTAATGAATTTTATACTTTTACAGTAAAAAAATAGATTTTTCTTATTGTAGATACTAATATTCTTTCCAAGATATTGAATTTTCGACAATTAGTCGTCATTTTCATTGATTTAGCGTCATATTTATTCATTTGGCGAGATTTTCGTTAATTTGGCAACATTTCAAAAAAGTCACCAAGTTGGCGACATTCCGCCAAATTCGTCGCCAAAATCTCGCCAAGCGTTATGCACTAAGAAATAAGTTATTCTTACAGCAGATAAATGACTATTGGCGTTCAAATTCAAAAGTATTATTCAAAGTATCTTTTTTCCATGAATGGAACGAGTTAGATCCACGAGAATGATGTCACTCAATTTATCGCATGGTATTACATATGAAAAGTGAACATGTTTCTCAATAGGAAATATTTTTTTTTATTTTATATGACTCTTTGATAATTTTTTTGAAAAATGTACAATATCTCGAAAACGGTTCATGTTAGCGTTCTAAAATTTATGTCAATCGTTTTCTAATAAAAAATTACATAAGAAATGTCTATTTGCGTAACTTTATTAGTGGTTTTGATTTTTTAACGATTTTTTCAAAAATTCATTCGAAAATTTAGGGGGATTCTGAACATTCGATTGCGTATAAAAACAATAGGCTTCCAGTGTTTACGGATTGTGATTTATGTACCAAATTTGATTCGAATCGGTCCATTCGTTCGTCAGTTATCGTCTCCACAGGCTCACTGATACACACACACACACACACATACTTTCACACACACACACACACACAGACATCACTTCAAAAACGTTTGATTCGTGATCAGGGATGCTTGAAACGTGCTCTCCCGTCGAAAACTCGATTTCGAATTTTCGACCCCGTCACAATACTTTTTTATACATTATGTATATAAGGAAAGTAATAAAATCCGACATGGGCAGCACATGGCTTTCTCTAAATAAGCAGTGATTTTGTGTCTTTCACAACGAAATTGATCAGATTCACGTTACCATGGTTGCAGCCTTAAATTATACATTACTATTTAGAACTTTTCTCGATGGCAACATGTAAAACTATTTCGAAGTACCCAATTAACTTCAATTTCGAATAAATCTAAACTGGCAATTAGAAATATTACTAGCATCTGCTAAACAATATAGACCAGTAATTTCAATTATTAAAAACTATTTAATACTTTCTTGTATAAAACCTATTATTAGAGTTCTATTCAAGAAATTCCTAAAATTAAAAATTTAAATTCCAAATATTTCATCATCTCTCTCACGCAGGGGCAGTCTTGCGCACACTATTGGACTCTATGCTGTTTGCGAATATGGAGACACGGTTACTGTTCGACACATATTTTAACGATATAACGATTTCAATTGGGACCCTGTCACAGACGATCAACCGTATGTCTTCCCATACTATCCGCGGAGTTAGACGTAGTCATATATAAAAAAATACTCGCAATTCGGGCGAGTTATCTTTGGATGCATATCTGGCCAATGGTTATTATCTTACTTGAACCTGTAAAAAGAAAGGAACAAAATCGTCATACCTGACACGCTCCGTGTTGACATGGGTTGTTGGCACAGGTCATGCCTTGGTTTTGGACACATCCTGTCAATCCCTCTCCATTGCCAACGTATCCAGCAGGGCAACGACACTCACGATAGGTCGCTGTGATAGCTGCCAAATAAATAAACAGAAAATTTGTAATTCTGTTCTTACAAGTATTATCTGTTAGTGCAAAGAACTAACTAAATAAACCAAGCCCAGTGACCAAGTGATAAACTAAGTGTGCCAAGTTATTTGTTAAGTATCAGAACTGGTTATTTGGGTAATCTGTATTGTACGCCCCGATATATGTCAACTTTTCTTAGCCCGTTGTTCTTATGTAGTCAGAAAGTTGAATTAGAGGTAAGGCTTCTAGCTTTCAAATGGAAAGAGTGCCCAATGTACTTCTTATAATTATTACTAATAAATATATATTGGTGGCAATTTTTACTTTCCCTGCAATGCATGGCAATGTATAGGGAAAGTATTGTAATCATGTCAAAAATCGCAAGTCGAGTTTTTCGACGTAACTACACGTTTTGGGACCTCCAAAGGAAGAAAACACTATTTTTATCACGTGACGTGTGTGTGTGTGTGTGTCTGTGTCTGTGTGTGCAATGAATGTATCCAGTCTAACTGAAAAACTAATTGACCGAATTTCATAAAATTTGGTAGGTACGTTCCGTATGGATGACCCTAGTGCTAATTATATATTGGTATGAATCGGGGTAATAGAACATGTCCCTTTTTTTTTGCGAAATGGTCCACAAAAATCGTTAAACCAAAAAAAAAAAAAAAAAAAAAAAAGAATACGTAAGAGCTCAAATATATCAATTAAATGCTTATTTTATGCGTAATTTTTTATTACGAAAAGAATAAGTCCAACCTCATTACTCTAGGACTGACTCTTCGAAATTTTTTAGTTTCGTCGCAATTTCGTTACGCCACCTTTGAAAATAAGTGCAGTTACCAAAAATTGAATTAAAAGTGCAAATTCAATGTAATTTAAAATAATTATGGGTGATATTTTGTGCAATTAAACCCAATTCAATGAATTGTTGAAAACATGAAGAGAACGTGAGTATGAGTCTGCAGGGAAAGCCATGTTTTGCCCACATTGGATTTTTACTTTCCCAGACAATACACGGTATAAATTTGGTATAGCAACTACGCTATGTAAATACTTGTAAATATCTTACGTTATTAATACTTTAGTATAGGGAAAGTACTGGAATCTTGCCGAAAATCACAACTCGAGTTTTTGAAGAATCAACACGAATTGAGAACTCTAAAACACGAAAAAATTATTTTTAGAGTGAGAGTCTGTACAAATTCTATATCCACTCTAAATGAAACACTAATTGACCGAATTTCATAAAATTTGGTGTAAAATTTGGTAAGTCCCTTGTAAGTGAACCTGGTGCTGGTTTGATTTTCGTGTGATTCGGGATAAAAACCCTCCTTTTATGAAGTGGTCCGAAAAAATTGTCTGTATTCACGCTAGCTGAAAAACTAATGGACCTAATTTCACAAAATTGGGTAGATAAATCACTTTTAATTTAACCTGGTGCTGATTATAATTTGGTACGATTAAAAAAAAAGAACTTTTTTTATTTTGCGAGATAACCCGCAAAAATCGTTAAATCTAAAAATAAAAGAATGTATGCTCAAAAATATCAATTACATGCTTATTTTATACGTAATTTTTAACGATGAAAAGAATAAAACCAACCCCATTACACTAGGATTGACCGTTCTCGAGATATTTTAGTTTTTTCGAATTTATCTAGGCCACCTTTGAAGATAAGTTACCAAATGAGAACGACAATTGAATTAAAAGTGAATTAAATTTAATTTAAATAAAGAGAACGTGGATATAAGTCTGCAGGGAAAGTCATGAGCTGCCCACATCAGATTTTTTTTTTGTCGTCGAAAGTTACATATAACATAAGCATTTTATGGCGACACTCCTCCAGCGATTTGCATAAAGCCTCCAAATCAAGTGATTATCATAAAAGATGTAGGGACTCTCTGCTTTGCATGTGACGCATGCGCTACGTCTCTGCACTGGCTCATAACAGCCCACCCCAGAACATTCTCAAGGCAGACGCACACGCACATTCGTATCGCGGATGACTACGTTCACGCGAGTTTTGGTATAGCAACTACGCTATGTAAATACTTGTAAATATCTTACGTTATGTTCCTGTAAATAAACTTCTCTTTTATGATTGCTTCTGTAATGATTAAAATACGAGACCGCACCTTTGCCATAATTTAATTAATGCATTTGAGCATACGCAATCTTTAAATTTAGATTTTGACGATTTTTGCTGGTCATTTCGCAAAAAAGGGCAGGTTCTCTTTTCCCAAATCGTACCGAAATCTAATCAGAGCCAGGGTAACCTACAACCCTAACAGAATTTTTTTCACAGTGACGTAATATTTACGTCACATTGTGACTTTGGGACCTCACAGGACGTCGCAGTACGTCTCGGCAATGTCATATTGAAGTCACAGCGAGTCATTTTCATGGTCGTTTGTGTGTGTGTGTGTGTGTGACGTCGCATATTAACTTCTTTGTGAAGTCACATTGTAGTTGCCATTGTAATGTCGTCACATTGTTACTTGTTAATTAAATAGTGGAAACATCACAGAATATGGTCACAATGAAGTTACAAAGTTACTAATACGTAACGTTGCATTGAAGTCACAAATATGATGTCACATTATGACCCAGGTGTCACGTGACTACAACTTCACTGTCACACATGTGACGAGCTTTGCTGTGAGGGAAATGACGTATCTACCAAATTTTGTGAATTTTGGTCAATTAGTATTTTAGCTAAAGTAGATACATACGATTTTTGCAGGTCATTTCGCAAAAAAATGTCAGGTTCATTTAACACGATTCATACCAAAATCTAATCAGCACCAGGGTCATCCAAAAGTGACTTATCTAGAAAATTTTATGAAATTTTGTCAATTAGTTTTTGAGTTAGGGTGGGTGCATACGTTGCACACATACACACACACCGGCGCCACTCTAAAAATAGCCTTTTCGTATTCTAGAAGTTTCAAAACGTGTAGATCCGATTGCTACTTTCGACACGATTCCAATAATTTCCCTATCCATTACAATGTATTGTAGGGAAAATAAAAAGTAGCAATTCCATAGGCTGTGGGAATGTGAATTCTACGCCACTGCTCATACTGCAGAATAATTGTGCAATTATAAATTTCTTTGATCGAGTTTATTTATTAAAATTACTATATTGCAAGATATTTTTTTCATAAAAGATTTTAAACATTTTTTTATAATCTCACCAGCAATCATTCTTAAACTTACAAAATCTTTAACAATCGAAATGCAAAAACCAGCCAACATCCAGTTATAATGATACATTGACAGCTGCCTCAATTAATGAAGAACCCCGGGTTCCCAAAATCATGAAATCTCTCCTACATCAGCATTTCTCTATCTCAGTGACAGATTCAAGTGAAGCTAATGAAATGTTAATGTTGTAGGTGCGCTGAAGATAATGCTGGATTTACTGTGAAGTTTATATTGCATTTACTGTGAAGCTAATACGAGGGTCACGCTGAAATTTTTTAGATGTGGCTAAGTGGTACAAGTTAATTTCGCAAAAAAAAAAACAAAAAAAACGCCGGTTCTTTTATCCCGAAATGTACTAAAATCTAATCAACACCAGGATTACCCACAAATGACTTATCTATAAAATGTTATAAAATTCAGTCGATTAGTTTTAAGTTAGAGTGGATACATACCTTGCACAGACAGACAGACAGACAGACTAACTGACAGACAGACACACAAACGTCACGTTCAAAATAGTTTTTTCGTGTTCTAGAAGTCTCAAAACGTGTAGATCAGTCGAAAACTCGAGTTGCGATTTTCGACACGTTTCCAATATTTTCCCTATACATTACCATGTATTGCAAGGAAAGTAAAATGTCTATTTCGTGCAATAAACTATATGATCATATTTTGATCTCTTTTATTTTCAACCCAGACCATCTGACCTACCCAAAGGTGTAAGGTGTTAGTCATAGAAATCCCAGTTTAAAATTGTTAATGTCTTATTGATCTATCTTCTGCGGAAAATGTGCATGACTTTATTACATAATCAGCCTTTACCTGGATTGTTAATGCAGGTCGCCAAAGGATGACATCCTCCTCTGTTATTATTGCACACACTCTGGAACATGCACTGCTCTCCGTTTCCAAAATAGCCTAGAAAATTTTCAAGTATTAATAAATAATGTATACGGTACAATTTGTAGAATTGCTGTGTTGAAAGAACATCAATACTGCATACTTTAATACACGAAACACAATATTTCAAAAAAAAAATTCTGCAACAACCTGTGCGTTATTTATGACATACGTTTTTTTAATGTTATTTTCTGTTTTTTAATGTTATTTATTGTTATTTTGATCCTTTTTATGTTGTCTGGGATTCGGCCATTTTTCCCCACGGGCATGTTCGATTGTTGTTTCGGGCGTGCAGTGCCTCTGGGAGCGTTTTCATGAAGTCAAAGCTAGCTTCTAACCAAGAAAAAGGTGTCGCAATTCCCCTTGACCTTTCTGCAACCCTGTAAACACAGTCATTCCACCTATATAAAATATTTTTCATTTTTCAATTTAAATCTTATATATATTATATATATATATATATATATATATATATATATATATATTTCTTTGAAAACTTCTATATTAAATCACATTGTACTCTGTTTCCATATGGATTAAATCAGTTATATCTCAATGGTAATATTGTTAAGAATAATTTTGTAGATAATAAATATTCTATTTTTAATCACCTTTTTTTTAAACCTCTTTTACATAATAGTAAATTGGCTAAACTCAAAAGATTTAAACGCGGTAAAGGAAGCTCCTCCCAATATGATATTAAAGCGGAGATTAAAAGTATGCATCAACAATTCAATAACACATATCAATGGAAATTTATTAAATCATGGGTATTTGCAGTTAAGAAAAAACAATTAAACACAGTTTATGCTATTTTCTTAAAGTTAAATCTTACTAATGAACATTTTAATCATATTTTCTATGATTTGCTCATTACTAGATCAAAATATTTAAAAATAAAACTTAATCAATTTCATCTTAATAACTGTTCCAATTCTTATTGTGTAATATCATTTAAGCATCCTATTTATAATTCCATAAACTTTAAGAATTTATTTAATCAATTTCATCATTTATTGCCTGTAAAGGATTTGAATGTTACAAAAACTTTTAAATATAACAAGCCTATTGGAAGAACCATTTTTAATTACAATGCAATTTCAAAATCTCTCTCAGTCGACATAGATTCCTCAACAAATTTAGATGGTGAATGTATTTGTAGTGCTGATAATTATGCTGAATTTATAAATCCACAATTGGGTCATATAGTTACTGGAGACTTAGCCATTGTAAAAGATAAATCTTTAAGAACTATAATGTCATTTGGCACTAAATTCAGGTTACCTTCATGTAATAATTCTAAACAAGTGTTAAAGTCAATCAATCTGGACCTTGATAAATTTATTTATGGATTAGCTTCTAAATATGCTCAGCCTTTAGAGGCATTTAATATGTGGAAATTTACTATTTTAAGATCTATTAAAAATACCATTTGTAGTATTAATTTATCTAGATCCATATATAATATGGATAATATAAAGCATTCTGTTAATGATTTACATAGATCTTTTGTTATTACTTATGTAGATAAAGCCTCTAATAATTATGCTATTATTTGTAAAAAATTCTATATTCAATATCTGCTAGATTATTTAAAAAATAATAGTCTATTTAAAATTGATTCACACTCTCTTAATAGTATCAAATTGAAAATTATCAATATGTATAGTGATTTAGATATTAATAATAAATTTTTGACATTTCCATATATTGTGCTTATACCTAAATTTCATAAAAATCCTATTAAATTTAGAACTGTTACTAGTGGTCATAATTCATACTCTACCACTGCTAGTAAATTATTACTAAATTATTTAAATGTACTAAATAGCAATTTACGAGATTCTGGTGATAGCTACATTATTCTAAATAACAGTAAGGAATTAAAAAATAAATTAAAAACGCATGGTAAAATAATAGGATTTCAAACTTTTGATTTTAAAGATCTATTTAATAATATTAAGATCACTGATCTATATGATGTCATTTTAGCTTTATATAATGCTTATATTACTAAACATTCTAATCTTACAAAATTTACCAATTTTCCTAAGCTTCTCCATTTTGTTCTTTTCAATAATTATATCTTTCAAGGTAATAAATTATACTTACAAGTCTCAGGTGTTCCACAAGGTGGCTGTAGTAGCAGTATGTTAGCTAATTTATACCTATATCATTATGAAAAATTCTTTACTTCAACTGATTATAAAATTTATAGATATGTAGATGATCTGATTTGTCTTGTATTTACTGATAACTATGTCATAGATATAGATTTCTATCCGGATAATTTGGAATTAATACCTAATGAAACTTCTATTAGTAATAATGTTTATTATTTGGATTTAAATCTAATTATAGAACCTGCTCATGGGATAGTTACTAAATTATATGATAAAAAAGATTTTTTTAAATTTAATATTAATAAATTATTACCTTTTAATTCCTGCAACTCGATTCAATTGTTTAGAAATATTATACTTAATCAACTTTTTAGAATTTATAGATTATCAGATAAAAAATTTCATGCTTTGCACATTAATAACCTCAAAATTACCAGTAAAATGTATCAATATCCTGCATATTTAGTCAATAGTATAGTTAATAAGTTTCGATTAGCCTAAAATTCTCATATTCTCCCCTTATTATCTTATTTTAGCCGTACTTCTTCATTCTCCTGCAATTATATTTTCATCTTTTTATCTCGAAGCTTTAACAGTTGAATAACTCATTTTATTGCTTTTGCGCAGTACTGTTTTTATTACTCTCTTTGGCAACAGCAAATCACATCTTTTCATTTTGGCATATGGCAACGATGATCCAGTCATATTTTGCTCGTCATGGTTGCACTGAAGAGGTGCGTTTTGAGGTATTTATGTTTCCTTTATTGTTCCAATCTTTATGCTTGTCGTCCATATAACACAAGTTTATAGATAAAATCTATCTTGTGTTTCAGAAACAAGCATTTTTGTGTTCATTT